>VWYH01000796.1:390227-436699 GCA_013399365.1 Pampusana beccarii | reverse complement strand
AATTTTATTTTTTGAAACCCAGAGAGTCCATCATTTAGGGGCCCGTGGCCCTTTGCGGGGAGCCGGTGCCACCGAGACAAAGTCACGGCATCGCGCCTGGGAAATGAGGCTCCTCTGTACGGGACATTAACTCATAAATCATGCTAATGTTCACACTGATAAATCTTCCGCTGTGAAAACCTTTTGATACTCCTCTGTTATTAATGACAAAAATGACTTAAATGTGTTGGCTATCAACAGTCTTCCCATTTTCTGTAGTGTTCAGCGGTCTGGTGAGATTCAGACTCACCTACACCTCTGTACCAGGACTCCGGAGCATGGCAGGGGAAGTTTCTTCTCTACAAGTCCTATTTTTTTTCCACCTAATGAACTTTGAAATGAAGAGAGATTTTGACACAGCTTTGTAGGTGTTCCAGTGGAAAGAGAGAGTGAAGGTAGAGTTCATGGATCAAAATTCCTCAAAATGATTCATTTACGTGAGCTGGGAATGAGGGCAGAAAGTGGATTATTTGGGTTTATTAGATTTGATTTGTTTTGTTTGATGCTGCCGTTCATTTCTGGTTCTCACAGCTTCACCAAGGGAAGGATGTGGCAGGACCAATGATGTCTGAGCATTTGGTGATTCCAGCTGGCCAAGTTTAAAGGCTTTTTATTTGCATCTGAAAACTGTTGCAATTAATTTAAATGTTGAGTAATATCTGGACAGAGGACGGTGTGTCTTGTACATCTATATAGTGACCTTCATCCCAACCCAGTCGCGTATGTATGTGCATGTATGTCACGCAGCCTCGTTCTTCTATAAGAATAAACCTTCTAAATATTACTGCCCAATGCATTTGATAAACAAGACTGAAGGTGCTATAGTCGTACTCACTCAAGGTTTTCATCTATAAAGCTTAGTTCGACTTGGTGTGAGCTCCTGAGGTTATTTATAGTTTTCTGTTACGTGCTGCATCCTGTGTTTTGTTCTAATGAAAAAGCTGTCCTCTCATCACCAGGTTGGTATGTTCATGGAGTACATGGTACGAGGTTCAGTGCCTCTAGTTTAGGGCTGTCACACAAATACAAATGAAGAATGTATACTGGTTTTGCACATGTGTAAACTTTGATGTTGCTTTTCTGCTAAGACTCCTGCAGTGAGGTGCTGCCATGAAAAAAGTTCACCCATGTCTTCTCCTTGAAGAAGTTAATTGAAAAGGAGAGCTTCTTTGTAATGCCAGCAAACATTTGATTTTATACCAAAAAAGCTGGTTTGGATTAGAGTCAAATTAAATAAACCTGTGGGTTTCCGAGCCTGGCACGCTGTGCTGAGCTTCTCGGGCTGGGTAGCAGTGCTGGTCACTGCGTGTCCGTGACCCTGAGTTGTGTAGATGATTCCCAGAATGCTGTCTACTCGATTTTTATCTATATCTTTTCCCTCCTCTCTTCGTACTGATAGTTACTTATGATGTGACTTCATTACATAGCACTTAATAATGGGATTTAAAATCATTCTTATTTTGAAAAAATGGTTATTGTGCGTCTGGAAGCAGTGGCCAGGTGTGAGGTGTCGTGTAGGTTTTCCTGCCTCCCGATGCCTCCCTGCTCTGTTCTCTTGCTCTTCAACCGCATCTCCAGCTTCTTAATTGCTTTGCGTTTCATCCGATGCTCCATCGGGCGTTTGGCATCGTCCCCTTTGCTGTAGGTGACGTGGTGGTGGAGGTGGGGTGGACTTCAGGGTGCTTTGGGGTATAAACGTGGGGAAATACTGGGAAAATAAGTTTGTGCAGTTGTCTGGGGGGACTGTCAGCTCTGAATATCGCATTAAAAAGTGCATTTTTCAGGTGTAAGGCCACCTGCTCTTGGTTGAACATCCGAGCGACTTAACACCAAGAAACCTTGTTGGTCTCCCAATGTGACTGGGTTGTTGGATCGAGTCAGCTTGTGCCACCTTACAGTTCCTTGGGTTTCTTTATTCTGTGTACTTTTGTGTCCAGTTTCACTTGAATTTAGCTCTTCAGAGCTTTGGCTTTGTTGTCCCAGTTGTGCAGCACCGTCCTCTATTTCCTAACATTGTACAAACCAAACTGGAAATACAACCCGAACGTCTACTGAGTCAGACTTTTTAGCCAAGATGAATTTGACAAGTATGTTATTGTTGGGCTTGTACAATATTGAGAAATGCTCGGCATCTGTTTCCAACTACATCCTATCAGTAATCGTAAAACCAGACCGGTAACAATGGGAATAAAAAAATGTTTCTTTTACTAAGGAATGATGGATTTTTTTAATATTTTTCCAGCAGACACATTCTATTTATGTTCCAGCAGTTATTTGCATAACGCTGCTGCTGTAGACCGGTGAATGTGCTTTGTCAGAAGAATCCTTTGAAAATCAGTGTCAAAACACATCAGATGTTCACTGATAAAGCCGCCATGAAGCTGCTGTTACTTGCTAATATTACTTGATGTTTTTACAAAGGTCACTATTTTGCTAGTTAACATGTTCTTTAAGACTGACTTAGATGCCGATTTTCTTAGGATGGATCGTTTTAAGTTGGAGTTTTGAAAGTCAAAGCCGTAGTTGAGGAAAGTCAAATTACACTGGGTTTTGCCTTTTTGAAAAGTTACTTTCGAAAACCATTCAGAACATCTCTAGATGATCTTTCCTTGGTAAAAGCGCATGCCGTTAAAGAGCGGTTTGTTCTTCTCCACAGGTGCCTTCCAAAGAGGGAGGATCTCGGTGCAAGGAGAGCCGCGCGGTTCTGCTCAGCCCGGTGGGAAAACTTGAGATATCGGGGTGTGAAATGGGTTTACATGAGATCAAACTGCCCCAAACCAGCGTGCTGCCCAGCGGGTGAGTTCGTGTCCTGTCGATCCCACGTTTATGCGTGTGGGACAGGAAAGAGATGGCCCAGAGGGTCCCACACATGACTACATGTACTTGTTTTTACTCCAAAACGTGGGGTTTTTTCCTTTCTCTGCTGCACCATCAATTATTTCAGAGCGTTTCCTGGTTAATATTAAAGTATTTTTAATGTCGGTCTTGAAAGTACACCCTACCCCTAGTTTTGGACACGTGTAGATGTCACTGAGGAGTAAGAGCTCCTTGTGTACCGTGCAGCTTTTGCAGACCTGTATCTAGATATGTATGTTCCCACAGGCAAAACTAGGATTAAATAATTGTTTTAATTGCTGCATGCTACTTGTGAGCATCTGCACATCTGTGATGTCTTCTGGAGTTCGGAACAGATGATTTACGTGGCAGTGGAGGTGATGTCTCAGATACAGGGCTGTTGGAGGAGGTATCGCTACATTTTGGTGTTGAATAGAAGTGCTGTTCATTCTGCGAACGTCCGTCTGTCCTGTTCACATCTTTGCTCTGTGCTTGCCCTTATTTGTGAGGAAATGCTTGGTGACATTTTTTAGATGCAACACTGAGTTACTTCAAAATTACTGGGTGTCAAATTCCTCTGCCAGAATGGAGGTTACTGATACTACTTATTTAAGGTGAGATTCTTGAACTGGTTTTGGTAAAAAACATTGGCAGCCTTTGGTGCAATCCGTTACAGCTTTTTCTGACAAGACTCCAACAGGTTTGGCTTCCTTCTCTCCATATTATCCTTTTCTCCCTTGCTTTTTGCTTCTGAAATTCTCCACTGATTTGTGGTGTTTCTCCTTTCCCATCCTCCTATTTTATTATCCACTTAAGTGTGTGTAAAATTAATCAAGAACATAAAGCATAAAGTGCATTCTGGTTGAAGTGTTTTTGCCTCCAATGCAAAACCCCTCAAGCCTTCGGATTTGACAGTTTTGCCAACTCCAGTGGTATGGAAATAAGCACTTCAGTTTCTTCATATTTTGGTGTTGGATTTCTGGTGAGGAATAGAGATAAAGCAGCATTGGGTATAAGCCTTTGCTGCAGAGCAGCATCTTTGTGAAGAACAACTGAGCAGACGAGGACTCTTCACCCTTGAGAAGAGGAAAAGTCAATGAGGGGCTGGAAGAATAGTGGGAAAATAGTAGGAAAAAGGTCTGTGCTTATCAAAGGTGAGAAGTTGTGTGGTGTTCTTTCTATTAGATGTAAATGGAACTGCATGAAAATAGAGCTGAAGGTAAACCGTTGTGAAGTTGTGGGTACTAAAAGATACAAGCTCAAAGTGAAATGGCAGATCATTGGAAGAAAATAATGACAGGCTCTCAATTAGTAGAGGCCGAGAAGGTGGATGGGGAGGTATTATTATATTGGCTGTGTTTGTGTGGCTGTCCTGGAAAGATAAGAGTGAAGATCTGTGACTTCTCTCTGTACTGTTGGGGTTTCACGTGTTTCCCTGGGTGGTTTGTGTCCTTTTGAACTAAATTAGCATGGACAGTAAATAACTCGAGAGCAAGTGGTGGTGGGGAGGGAGGCGAGAGCCGTGGATCTTGCGGGCACACAGACCTTTTTCCAGGAAATACCTGTGTTCTCAGCAATGAGATAATTTCCTGGCCTCCCACAAGTGTTGAGCCTTTAGTGGCATCTTGGTAACACTTAAATCATGCGATCTGATGAGTTATATGCAAAAATTGTTCTTTTATAGATGGAATATTACTCAAGAGCAGTTGAAAAGTTAGTGATAAGCAGAATATTCTTGCAATTACTTTAAGAATTTACATCTGAAAAAGAAGTGGAAGGTGGGACTTGCTTTTGTCTTTACTGATGATAAAGTTCTAAAAATTTTAAACCCATCTGTAAATATTTGTACTGAAGTATAACATTTAATCTCTTCTACTCATCGCTAGTGAACAGTTGTTAAATCCGGCCTCATTATTTTCGACAGAATAAAATAAAACCAAAACAGTGCCCAGTGTTTCTCCTAACTGGCTAATAAACACTTTGGGAAGAACGTTGGGTAGGGAAAAAAAAAATGTAAGAAACATAAAAATTGATTTTAATGGACTCCTGTCGGAGAGAACCATAATGAGCGCAAGTCTGGTCATAAATATTGGTATTCTGCTCCACGGTGCTCGGGACTTTACATGTACAATTGCATGTAACAATCAATATAGATTTTAGAGGTTTTTTTAACAAAAAAATAAGTAAACCTTTGAAATATATAAATACTTAAGACTTGCAATCAGTCAGACAAACCTGCTGGTTGTAGAGAAATCTGATAAGAGCGCCCGGTTAATGGCACAAGCGCTTTGTGGGGATCTTGCTCCGTTTTACAGCTTGTAGAATACTGTGCAATTAATCACCCGAGATTACAACCGTTCTGTGACGGCTCTCCTTAAAACTTAAGAACACAGACTGTAATGTAGCCTAGAAGGAGAAGCAACAAAGTAAAATTCAGTTTTCAGTATGCTTGAAAGAAATTGATCTATTAATGAGATGAAACTAATTGTAATAACCTAAGGTTATTCTGTTCTTGCGAAGCTGGCAGTTTAAAAGTCAAAGCACGTCACGCCAGAATGGTTTCTGTTTGGGGAGGAGGAATTTTTATTTGTATTTTAAATATATATCTGCACATATAAAATTTCATAAATATATATATGAAGATTTTCAGCTAAATATGATCGTGAATGTTTTTTACTGAAGGCTAACTAAAATTGTTTCTAACCATTTTGCAACATAAGCGCAGTGCTAACAATCGCCTGACTTAAACCAGCATCTTGACATCACTTATTTCTTAAAGCAGGAACTTGAAACCACTTACTTCTATTTTAGTATTTAAGTTGTGGATTGACTGGTTCATTTATTATTCAGGTTGGCATTGTCAATTAATAAAGCGCTGAAGATACTCAGAATAGCCCATCCCACTGTCAGAATAGCTCTGGAATAATCGAATTACGTGCATTTGGTACCCGTACACTGTGTGATGCTTTAACCTCCGTGCAGCATCACCCCAGGTGCCGTCCCGAGACCTGTGCAGTCACTATGGGGCTGTTTCTGAAGCAAGTTGGGAGCAGTTGTGTCGTGGTTGGAAAGTGGGGCAAAAATACACTGAAGATGAAGCTTGATTCCATAACTTGTCTGTTTCTAAGAACTTCAGATTCTCAGACTAAATATATATATATATCTCTCCTGTATGTATACTTATATATATTTTTTCAGCACTATATCAGCTGTTGTAGTTTTTCTTCCACTGTATACAAATATAAAGATGAATTTTGATCATGAGGTTCTCTTTCCTGCAATACCTTCCCTTAAATATCGCAAACATTTAACTGTTTTTGCTCATCTCCAAAAGAAAAAACCTCACTTTTTTTACTGCTGTTATACTTCTAAGTGTCTTTACAAGCTCTGACATTTCAGAATTGGTTTTCTTCGTTGTTCCACCGTTGGCTGTGATGTTCCCACCCTTGTTTGAGTCCTGAGTCGCAGGGATGAATTATCTGCTTGTGAGCGGAGAGTCGCAGTTGTGACTTTGTTCTCGGTAACAGAAACTGCGTTTTGTCTTTTCTTGGGCATTTACAGCAGAAAATGCTTTGGAAATATGGGCCGTTGACTTGGCGGTTGGGGTGGCAGCAAGGAAGAGTTTTTTCCTTGTGTTGCAGAAATCGAAATTCTCTCAAGAATTTCGGTGTTCCCTCCGGGAAGTTTCCCCGGAGCTCCTGGTGTGGTTGGCGCGTGTCAGCGTGGGTGATGACGCAGGGAAGTGAAGTGGAAACTGCAGGATTTTAGTGAGAGACTCGTGGAATTGTTTTGGTTGGAAGAGACTGTCGGGATCATCAAGTCCAACCGTTAACAATAACCCATGTCCTGAGACCCTCATCCCTGTCCAACCCTGCAGGGATGGTGACCCCAGCACTGCCCTGGGCAGCCTGGTCCAATGCCCCACAGCCCTTTGGGGAAGAAATTGGTGCTAATAGGCAAGGCGGTGGTACAATACACCTTGAGGTAACGTGAAACAGCTTCCAGTGTGTGGCTGGACGAACCTGTCCTGCTGAGCTCAGGAGGGGTGAGAGCTGGTGCGGTTGGTGGTGAGAAAGGGTTGTATTCAGCCCATATTTACCTTGGCTCTTGGAGCACTCTGGTCGCAGCCAGCAAACCATGTCCTGCTTAGAGCAGCCAGGTCCCTGTGGCATCAATGCCTAGACCAAGAGAAACTCTATGGACTCACTGCATCTTACAGCTGGGCCACAGAGCAGGATCTCTCCTAATTTTGTTGAGAAAATCTGGTGTTATTGGCGGTAGCTTTGGGAAAAACAACAGGAGAACTGGCAGGACTCTGTACTATAACAGGGAACTGTACATTATTGGTGCGGTGTTAGGATCCCTCCAATGCACTAAAAATACTTCTGGCGTGTTTGTGACACGTGGCTGTGCAGTGGTGACTGCATGGGAAACGAGAGTTAAATTTGCTGTCTGAGCGGCACAGATCCGGGTCACGCTGATGTTGACATCCACCGTGCGCTCTAAGGATGCTGCCATGACACATTGAGTTTTTGCCCTTAGAAACTTAGCTGGGTTGGCTGTGGCCTCCTACCGAAGGAGGTCAGAGGAGGAGGAGCAAGGAGCCAGTTTGGCTGATCTTGTATTATTAATTTCCCTCAACCTTTTATGGGTGAGCCCGCAGTTCAAGAAGTTCGCCAGGGTTTCAATTGGTCTCCGCCAGTTTAGCATCATCAGAAACTGTCTGGAAGCTCAGTTCAAACAGGTTTCCAGCTATTAGAGATTCAAAGAAAACCTCAAGTGAAAGCAGATGTGTACGGGAGCCTGATAAAAGCCTAGAACAATAACTTGGAGAGGTGTGAACCACTCTGCTCATCTCTGAGCTGTTTAATCATAGCCAGTGATGATGGTTTAAATGTCAACTTTGCTAACTGTTTTATTCCTCTTACTGTAAAATTGCCGTGAGTGACGTCTCACTTTGATGCCACGAGTGGGAGGAATTTGGGAGAGAGAGCGCCAGCCCTGCTTTCCTCAATGAGCATCACCAAGGCTGAGAAACATAGGCGGAGCTCAGGGGTGTGCTGAAAACTGACCGAGGTAGATGTGCGACTGCTCCAGTTTGAACAGATTTCTGGTTTATCGTGAACATCTGATGTGACTTACGTGACCAGAGGGTTATTGGCAGTGTAGCTTGGAAGAGGTGCTGCTCTTCCCCGTTCAGTTTTTCCTTCAAATTACTGTGGAACAGCAGGGATTTTTCCAGTTAAAATGGCATAGGATAAAACCCGGGATGAGACAAAGTACGTATGTTCAGTAAAGAATTAATGGTTTGGGGGCGATCTCTAAATGCGGAGTGGGAGCAGGGAGGGGAGAGGTGTCCTAGAGACCTGCTGGAGCTCCAGCTGCTGGCAGCGTGGGCTCTGCAGGCTCCTGGTGGTTTCTTTAGCAAAGCTGTGGTGGGTCTGGTGGAGCCAAACCACCGGGCTCTGCTCTTCTGCAGAGCCTGGCGTTGCCACCAGTGAAGCTGCATTCCCACCATGGGCAGCTGTGTTTACCATCGTTCTTGGGTAAGTAAAGCTGCACTGCAGGGATTTTCAAAGACTCCATATAGAGTCCATATAGAGTCATCCCGTGGTCTGTGTGCAGTTTATAGACTTTATAAGTAATAAGATTAAAATTCAACACCTCTCTAATTTTTGGGAAATGGTGTTGATTTGCAGTTGTTTTTCTTACCTGGTACTGGGGCAGTGTTTGCCCTCTGGAAGGTGGAATTCCTGCTCCCCTGGGGGAGATGGTAAAACCCCAACGCCTGTGGACAAGCCCCAATGCATCGCGCTCCTGCCAGCTGAAACAGGGCACTGGCTCTTGGAAACACCGTGATCGGCCGAGCTGACGGCACTTATCAGTGATCAAAGTATGTTTTGCCTGGCACTTTCCTTTTTTTTTTTATAGTTTAATGTGTTTAATTACTGTTTACAGTGACTGGGAAATGGTTCATTAGATGGATCTTTTGTAGGCGTTAATATGAACAGATTAGGTTTGAGATACAGTTGGCATTCGATGTGACTCGGAGTGTGTTAAATCCTTTAGTAGCTGTTAGGCGAGGGGCTTGGACGGCTCCACGTGTTCTTTGCTTCTGTAACAACCTTGTTCTGAAAAGCTTCAAAGTGCGGCTTTGCTTGGAGAGCACCTGGTCCTTCTGGGGGCTGCTCGGTGCGTGGGGCAAAATCCACACAGTATTCAACGTCTGGTTTTGTTCCTTTGAAACTGGGGAGTAGTACACGCGTGCTCGGTGTTGGCCTGGTCTCTAGGCTGCTTCTCGTGTGTTTTAAACCTTCACGATCCTGAAAATCTTGATTCACCTATTGATGAGCAAAGGGAAGGCGTGTTTGGGGTGCCTGTGTAGAAGAGTCACCGAAGGGAGAAGGTCACAGTCCTACATGGCTTTCTTCAAGCCTTTTCTTTCTAAATATCTATTAACTTGGAGCACTAAGTTTTCACAGGTCTCGTTGAGTTTTCTGCCACTTAGAACATGCAGATGCTTTAATAGGAAGATGGTGCCTGTTACTTGAAATCACTTCAAAACTCCATGAAGGTGGTATATTTAAAAAAAAAAAAAAAAAGAAATATTACCTACTGTGGTAGAAGTGTCTACAAATATCCAGGCATCAATCTTTATTTCAGCAGATTCAATGGATGTGGCAGGAAGAGTTATTATATAGCATAGTCTTCCTTTTATTAAAAATAAACTGGGCTAGGTTTTTTCATAGTTTCTTGTGGACATGCTACAGATGTTTATGCTGCATCGAGATAAGAAAACTTGTTATTGTAGTGTTTCAAAAGCCTGAACAAAATAAACATGGAAAAAGTTTAGGCTTTGTCAAAGCCTTCCATGTAGTACAGCTGAAATACGTAGTTTCCTGTGGTTTTGGAAGTGGATGGCAGGGTACGTTTCACTGTCTGCTGTGGGTGGAGAACTTTATTTTGCACGATTGGCAGAACCCACGTTCCTCTTTCTCCTCTTTCTCTGCAACTGAAGTGAATCTCGAGCAACTCCGCCGTGATCAATACCACACCTTAGATGTGTTATTTTCCCGACGGCACGGCTGTATTTCTATTCACCTGTCAAAGACGCTATTACAAGTTTCAAACAGGAGTGGGTTTTGTAAGTCTTCATGGCTGTGGTTGGCTTTTTTTTTTTTGAGGGCTCTGTTTTACCAAAAAAAGAGATTAAAAAAAAAAGGGAAAAAAATCCATTTTTTAATTGTGCAGTTATTCATGGTGATAATCTGGTATTTTGAAGCCTTTAGTGTTAACAGGGCCACCACCAGAAGACCCGTTTCAGTGTGCGGAACAAAAAGCTTTGTGCCCAAGGGCTGTGTGTTTGTAAACCTCGATGGTTTGGCCAAGACTCCTAAAGCCAGAAATGTTGTAACAACCCAGTGATCGCATTTTACAGTGATGATATTTTAAAATGGCGAAAGTAGCAACAAACTGTATTAGATAATATAACTTGTGCAGACACCCACTTGAAAACACCACAAATATGATGGGTTTATTTCCAGGGCGGAAGATGTAGAGCTGTAATGGTGATGAAAAATAATTCTGCTGAAGAAGAGTGTGAGAATTTGTCTATGCAGCATCGTCTCTTCAGGAAATGTGGGAAGGCAATCTTTTTGTGCCCCGTGTTGTGCCTGGTGTGTGCTCCGGAGCTCTGCTGTAATTCAGGCCGTGAGTGGAACCTTTTCCACTTCTCGTGCCAGGGGTAGATTAATGCACTGCAGCGTTTTTCCATTGCAAATCCGTGCTGTAAAGATGGGAAAATGGGCTGCGTAATGACACGGATTACGTTTCTATTATGGGTCAGAATGAGTGGGTATTCCTAAATATTGCAACTCTTCATCTTGGTTTTCTTACCAGGCTTCTCCAGTCCTACAAAAACAAAACCTAGATAGATAGATAATGCTGAGAATAATTTAAAGCCACAGAGCTGTTTTGGGGTTCAGCAGTGTGGTGTAAGTACATACACCCATCTGGATAATGGGAACCCTTCTTGCAGCTCTCCTTGAGTGATAAATTGAATTATAAGAAGTATTTTGCTGAGAAGTGTCTGATTTCCACCTGAGGAGCCTTGACTATGCAGATGCTGTGACCAGAGCACTGGGTGGCCTTTGGGAAGTGTGTGCTATTTGGGTTGGGTTTGGTTTGGTGCTGGGTTTTGGGTTGGGGTTTTTTTTTTTTTGCTACTTTGGTTCACGCATTTGCAGTAAGACTCGCAAAGATCTCATACTAATTAGCACTAGGTTGTGCTAATTATAGCTGTTCTGAAAATTCCTCCCTCAGTTCTCTTGTATAAGGGGAGTTGAAGGTGTGTATCTTGGTAGGAGCCCAGTAAATCACCAGAGCTGCGAGGAGTGTGTCCTGACCACGTGTCCCTTCTGCAGGGGCTCATCCGGGCAATTATATTGATTTTCAGTTGGATGGCAAATGATCTTCGGAACACTATGCTGGAAAAGAAAGAGTTAAATTTGAAAACCTTATCCTGTAACTGTAAATGCCATTTTTATTTCTTCACAAACGTAACCTTTTAACATTTATTTTTAGCTTTTACATTAATATATGTAAAAATATTAAAAGCTCTTGTATATTACATTAAAAACTTATGTCAGCTGCCCTGCTTTTTCCTATTTATTAAAACTTTTCAAGCAGTGAAAACATTTTACTTGTTAATGAGGGGAAGAAGGAAAATTAATGACATAGAGCTTGGATCTTCCAAGATGTCTCCTTTTAACCATGCAAAACCAGCTCTTTTCCCACACTATGTAGTTTAATTTCTGTGTTAGGGTTCAGTAAGCAAATGCAAATAGATTTAATGATTTGCATCAGTAGATCACTTCTCAGTTTAATATCCTCTGATATTTTGGTCAAGGACTTTTTCTTTGGAAGGCTAGTGCTGTTTTGTAGGGTAAAAATATTAATACTGGTGGCATTGTTATGTGCAAGTAAAGCGAAATGTGTAACTTATTCAGAAGCAGCATCTCATGTTATCTTCTCACTAGGATCACGCAGCGGAAAAGTGATCCAGGAAAAGATACTTAAGAATAATTGCTGATCATATTAAACATTTAGTACAGGTTTCCATACTGGATTCTCCTGGAAGCCTCCAGCTTCTGGGTTTTCCTTTTGCTGTGGGTATCTCTGGGTCTAGAGCTGGTCCTAGCGACGCGGTGACTTAAACTCCATATTGTGATGGATAAATTGAAGTGTCTGATTTTTGTTGACTTAAATCCTAAGTCCCATTGAGCTGTGGGAACTTTGGCTTCAGTACATCTCCCATGTAGTTCTTTTGAAATTTTCTGAAAGTTTTAAAGCCTCAAATGTGTGATAAGCAGTGATTGAAAGTAATAGACAGCAAATGAGCCTCTCCATGCCGCTGCAGAGGCCGGTGAGTGGTGTGGTGGGAGTTTGCTATGGACCATGGAAGCCACCTCTAAACAACTGGGGTCTCCAGATAGAATCACAGAGTGGTTGGGGTTGGACTTCAGCCTCCCTGCGACCTCATGAACAGGCAGCGTGGTGGGATTCCAGCTCTCAAGATGCTTTCTGGAGGACATCGAGGACTCTTTGCTGTGTGGCCCTGGATGGGGGAGCCGAGGTCGGCGCACAGCAGGGTCTGCTGCTCGGTAACTGGGAAGAGCAGTTGGGGTGTTGGGTTGGTGGCAGCCTTGGCTGGGCTGTGAGACACTGGATGCAAAGGAAGATTTTGGAAATATTGCCCAGGCTTGTAGGGATGATGTCAAGAAAGTGAAACCTCGGCTGGAGTTAGGAGTTAAAAAGGGATGTGAAAGGCAACAAGAGGAGTTTCTGCTGCTGTGCTGGTGGCCAAACACGCAGCTCCTGGTGAGCAGGGGCTGCTGGCTCGTCCTTCAGCAGCTGGTTTGTCCCTCACAAGGTGCCAGGTGACCATGGACCCGGGTAAGGAGCAGCCCAGCCTGGAGAGGGTGGTTTGGGCTGTTTCCAGGCTCCTTTCTCCCTAGGGTTGTCCTGGCAGCCTGTGGTTGCGTTGAGACACCCTGAAAACAACCATCAGTGAGGGTGTTACACAAAACACAACTGGAGCTTTGCTTTTGAAGACACGTTGTCCCCAAGCCCCTGTGATATTAACATACGACAGGCCGATTTTGCAATTCCTTTCTTAAATCTGTAGAAGAAATTAATTTTGATCAATGTGTTTTAATTTCTGCTGAAATTAAAATGGAATATGAAGCAATGTAAATGAGATGAGTATCCAGGGCAGTGGCTTTCTGGTCCTGATCAGATGCTCACTTCAAAGTTGCTGAAGAAAATACAAGACTCAAAATGCACGATATAAAAACTTGTCCTGGGAGGGTGGTGCTGCATAAACATGTTTGTACATGCAGGTTTTGTTTCTAAAGATTCACATCAAGGCGTGTTTTCTGGCTGATGGTACCTCACCGTGTGTCATGGGAGGCTGCAGAAGGGCAGAAACTGGGAATGATCACCATCCCATCTCCCGCTGGTTTTGTGGGTAGCCTGACTTGTCTGCTGTAATACCTTAGGTTAAACAAATTTGCAAGTAAAACTTCTTCCAACAATGAGGTTATTCTGCTTGCTTTTAAAGAATTTATCTCTAGAAATCCCTGCTATGTTTTTGATGAACCTCCTTTGGCTGAGTTTAATGCTCTAGGAGCAGAGACCACCTTACCGTGTTTGGATTTTTTTCCGTATTCTTCTTTCTTACGGTGTCACTTCATTTTGCTTGTTTTGGTGAAATGATAGTTTGGGAATGTTTCTGTTTCGAATCTGTTCCAAATTCACAGCTTGTTTGGGGTGAGCATGGGATAGAGGACATGAATTCTGCGTTCATTGCTGTCACAGTTCCCTGAACTGTGCTGGGTTGAATGAAATCACAGAAAAGTCAAGGGCAGCGTGTTTTAAACCCTCAGAGCTCCTCACAAATAGAGCAAGACGGAAATGTCAGTGTGGTGGTGCTCGGTGGAACTGCATCCTCCTTGGATTCTTGAAAACAAGTCCGAATAGTTGAGTTTAAAATTCATAGTCAGAGTTACCGCTTCACCAGGAGAAAATGCAAACTGTTCCATCTATTCTGTGTTAGGGTGGTTTCCTTCACCTTATCAGTAGTTGCCTCACTGTGTAGTCTTTAAATCTAACTTGCCCAAATTCCTTAAGCTAGTTATTCACTAAAGAATGAAATTAGAATAATTCCAAGGATAAATACCCTGTAGATTTCTCTTTGCTAGTTCTCAGACATTCTGGTTAGGCAGAAATAAGTTCCTATTGGCTTTTGAAGAATTTAAGGTTGTTTAGTGCATACAGTCCTTCAAGTGATAAATACACACGATTGCCTCTTTGCTTATTAAAATGGGTGCTTGCTGCTGATAAAAGCATTTTGATTGCTTCTAAACTCCTGAGTAAATGTATCATACTGTAGGCAGAAAAACATGAAATCCTGGTGATCAGCTAATCAAACGAGTTTTTGAACAGCTATCAGTTTCTTAATTTTGATATTTGAGAGACTTACTGTTGTAGTCTGCTAATATGTAAATTGCCATTCATACTAATAGATTTTTTTTAAATTGTACTTTATTTTCCTAAGGAACTTCATAGTAACCTAGATTTATAGACGCTGTAAGGCTTGTCTGGTGTGAAACAGGACTATTGCACAGGACCCTTCCACTTGTGCTCGTTCAGAGCAAGAAGTAACGGGGTGAAGTTGGAATAACTTTGTACTTTAGCTGCTCAGTCGATTGTTCCCTTCTTGTTTGTTTTTCCTCGTGGGTGCGTGTACCCTTGGTTCTGTCATTCCGCGGCTGGGTTTGCCTTGTGTTCAGGTGATTATTAACATAGTCTCTCTGCACGTCTTGCTTGTGGTGGTGTTTTATCAGTGGTACGCGGTCTTTGAGGGCTGGATGAGTTTGTTTTATATGCAGGTGCATATAGTACTTACGTAAAATACACACTTATTTAAAATATACATACACAAGCAGATGCTTTATCTCGGAGATGCTGGGCAGACAGTGCCGAGCTTGGCGTCAGCTTGGCTCCTGTGATAAGGGATGGCATCTGGCACTGCTAACGGAGTTTTAGCTGCAAAAATGGTCACCAGTTTGTGCTCCTGATGGAAAGCCTCTCCAGAACTGGAAAGAAAACATTGGAGAAGACTAGTTTTTGCCACATTCGTTGGACTGCGCTACTGGACAGGTAGACATTTCTCCTCATATGTGCAGAACCAAGTTGGCAGACTGCCTACCGTGAGAAAATTTAGGATTCCACGGATTGTTCTTACCATGGAGTCTGGGCAATTAGCTTATTTTTCGAGTTTCAGACACATGTACTGCAAAGGTCCAGGACAGGGGTTGTGATTTAGCTGTGCTCACCAAAATACAACTTGGAGAAGACCTCTTGTGATGGATAACTGCACTGAACAGCCTGAGCTGTAGATGCCTGCATATAAAGGAGAAGGAGGATGGAGAATATTTTTTTTAAAAACTCTTTAGGTTCAACGATCTGACTTGGGAGGAGTTCTTGAAAGTTTAAACATTGCATGAAACTTGGCCATAAATATAAATCAGCTTATATTAAGGCAATTTGAGATGTAATACCTCAATAATTTGGAAGTAGTCATTCTTCACAGCTCATGAATGTTCTTCACCTCTGATAATAGTTTGTTCTAATTTTAAATGCCAATGTGAATGCTTGAAGAATGAATATAGAAACCGTCTCTGTTTATACCTCTGAAATTCAAAGTCCAGACTGACTTGATCTCCGGGTCGCACCGCTCCTGTCCCCCGGCTCGACATCGTGACTCTCTCCATCTCTTCAAAACAGTCTCATTTTTGGTGATTTCTTCTGCTGATGGTGGCAGGATCAACTCACCAAGCTCATCAGTGGGGTTTTTCTTGCTGGATTCCAAAGGCCTTTTGCACCTGAACGTTTTGGGAGGGTTTTTTCCTGCTTTTGCAGCTCCGTCCCCGTGCATCCCCGTCAAACCACATCCCCGTTTCGCTCCGCTCCGATGTTGGTTGCAATTTCTCCTGGTCCTGGTCGGGATCACCCATCAATACCTGCGGGTCAGGAGTTTTCTGTGTGCCGGGTAATATTGCTTGTGGCTCTGAGGTTGTCCAGATGCTCTTCATTTATGCAGATATCCTCTGGGTTTTGAGATTTATGTTTCAGCGTGGAACAGAGGATATCCTCAGGGTTGCGAGACCGCGTCTCGCTTCCTGTCTGCTCTGGGAAATACGTTTTAGAATTCTTTTTCATAGAACTTACAGCAATAACAAAAACAGGCAACAAAAGAATACAGGAACAACAAAAAAAATGTGATAGATTTGATTTCCAGTGCATCCAGGTAATTTGGAAATGAACAAAGAATCTTTTGTCTGAAGTAATGATAAATCGCAGTAAAAAAGATGCCAAATGGCCAAAAAAACAACCCCAAGGTATAAAGAAGCTGAAGGAAAACAAAAAGTAGCTCGGATAGACATTCTTGATAACACTTTCTGCCTGCTGATAATGCTGCATTCACAGCTCGGATAAGCCAGACTCGGAGCTTCCCTGGGATGTGGATCTAGAATCCTGAATTCTTTCACAGGCTACAAAACTGCAGGCGCAGTGAAATTTCTCACTTTGAAAGCAGTGTTACCCAAACAAATACTTGTAGCAATTTTGTGTGGTTTTTTTTTTTTTTTTTTCTTTTTTTGAAGTCCAGCATGCCGGATCTGAATTATTATTTTTTTTTATTGTCTGCGTCTGGTTGGGTTTAGCATTTAGATCACTGAAGGTATTTCTGAATTACATGGGTTTGCTTATTGGTATTCATTCCAAAAGCTTGCTGTGCGTCTTAATTCTTAGTTTTATTGAAATCTTTAAAAGAACGATCAGAATGAGCACGTATTTACTAGTTTATTAAATAGTAGCATTGCTGAAATGATAAAGTCCCACCAGTTGTGACACTTGTGTGTATTATATTTTTGCTTTGTCTCTGGCCACACTGTGACTTTTTTTTCACTCAATACTTGTCTTTCAGGTCTGTCACTTTATCAAAAATCCATAGTAATTGGGATAATTTATGACCAAGCTGACTCTCAACTCGCACAACTTAACTACAGGCTCTGCCAGGGCAGCGCTTGCAGAATGGAAAGCTCTGCTGTTCTTTGGGCTCCAGAAGACACATCTGTGTATGTTAATTGGGAAATATCTTTTTGTTTATTCACCCAGCACTTCCGAATTGGGAGTCCTGTTCAGTGCTAACTTTCCATCTTGAGAAAACTTTTCAGCTGGTAAGGAACTGAATTTTATTAGGTTGCTTTATAGGAACTGGGTTTTTTCTGCTCAGGAGCTGGAGATCTCCATGGGTCTCAGGTTATGGAACAGTTTTGTTACAACACAGTTGACCTTCTGAAAAATACTGAGCTCTGAGGGGAGGTGGAATTCCATTCCAATCTCCTCTTTCTTCTAGAAAGCCTCATTTAGGGTGAAATCCTCCTGGCCCCTTTGATTTGCAAGGGTTGAAACAGTGCAAATGCCATTCTGTCTGCAGGATACAATATTTAGCCATGATGCAGATGCCTTCTCTCATAATGGGTGTGAATGGACTCCATGCAAATGTGGATGAACATGTAGAGAAAAATGAGGCTGCAGTTTGCTTGTATTATTGCATGTTTTACAACAGAGTTGCTGCCAGTTGTGTGATGTCTTAAGTGTTCGACATCAGACACAACGCTGCCGGAGCGTGTGTTTTGATCTTCGTGTACCAATAAAAAGTTTTACATCTTTATCATCTTAAAATATCTTCAAGGATAGAAAGCTCTCTGTAGCCTGATAGCTTCTGGGTTTAACAATGTTAATGTACAAAAGTGAAGAAAAAGAGTTGATGCCGGTGTTTTTAAGAGGCATAGAAATATAGACAGTTATGTTAATGAAGATCTTTACTGAAGATTTAATTTCCTACTCTTTTTTTTAATGTTGTTCTTCTCCTGTAACTGAACACATCCCAGCGTATTTTACTTGAGTAGCTTTTGCTCCAGCATCTTCTCAATTCCTTTGTGCAGTTACCTCTTATTAATCACGTTTGGGCCGCAGTGCTTGGGGCTCTGAGCGGGACTGGGGGGCTCTGAGCAGGACTGGGGGGCTCTGAGCGGGACTGGGGGCTCTGGCTGCTGCACAAGGACATGGGCTGTGCCAGGAGCCGGGCATGGGATGCGAATGACACGTGAGCCTGAGAAGTGAAGCAGCGTTATCACATCTTCGTCTCTCGGGGATGCAAGGTGACTTACTGCAGGTCACGTGAAGGTTGGCTGCTCTTCTGCAAATAGCACCTATGCACCTAAGCCCCCGCTGTTTTCCACGTGTGTTGTGTTCTTGATGCTATAGGAAATCACAGAATGGTTTGGGTCAAAGGGACCTTCCCAGCTCCCCCAGTCCCCCCCTGCCATGACAGGGACATCCTCACCAGCTCAGGTGCTCAGAGCCCATCCAGCCTGGCCTGGGATGTCTCAGGGATGGTTCATCCACCACCTCTCTGACCAACCTGTTCCCAGAGGAAAGGTGAGGTGACGCTCACTGGGAGGCTTCGGACCCTCCTTGCTCGTCTGTCTCATGGTGCGGATGGCTGGAGTTGTCCCATCGGACACGTTGCTGTGCTGCTGGGGACAAGGACAGTGCAGAATACCAGACTGGGCAGGGAGGGGACCGAGAAGGAGCTGAAATGAGGTGTTGGTTTTCATGGGGAGAGCAGCGGTGGGATGGTGAAGGAGTAGGTGCCAGTGGTGGTCTGTCACAAGTGTGTTGCACAAGCAAGGGCTGATTTCTAGCCGTTCATGATGGAGCTGGGAGGGCTGGATGGCGGGTGATGGTAATCCTGGGAGAAGACATCCGTGGAGAGCTCTGGTGTCCTCTGCAGGGTGGTGGCATGTCCCCTGGTCATTGTGCTGGAGGTAGATGCTCATGTGTGACATCTGGGCTTTTGCTCATTCTACTTCAATGTCACGTTACACCACCATTCCCTTCCCCGAGAGGCCTGGTAACAGTGGGTTGGATGTTAAACACCTCAAAGAAACAGATATATTTTGTTCACCATGGACAACTTCAGGGTAGTGATTTCAAGAATAAGGTTATCACGGCATCGGTCCTTCGTTCACCTTGGAGAACTTTGCAGGGCAGTGGTTTGAAAAACAGGATTATCGCAATTGATGGCACATCACAGGGCTGCTGTTCCTGGCTGGAAAATGTGGCTGTTGAGGGTGCGGAGGGGTACGTGGCTCTACCTGGATGGGTGTTAAAGCGCAGGTGACCATGGTTACGGACAACTTTATGCCGAGCATCATCTGCATCGGCTTGAAAGTTTCAAATAGTGCAGCAGGCCAAAAAAAACCCCCTCTGTGTACAGTAGGCATTAACTATTTCACAAGGATATCTGAACTTTGAAAGTCTTTCTCCATATGTACAGCTTTGTACTTGAAAGAGGGTTGAATATTGACCTAATTTGTCTTTTAAAAGGACACAGAGTTTTACTAGAATACTTATGCTATTGAACTAGACAAATGCAGATACTATTCCTTTGGTAGTCGGTGCAGAAGGTTGATGTGCTCTAAGATTTACTGTGCATCACCTTAGCCATCATTCCCATAAGTATTAATTTTAACTCCACTAATAAGAAACTGAACAAAAGTGGAATTATGAGTTCAGTAGTATTCTATGAAAGGTCAGTTGTTAAAAAGGCAGAGTCTGACATTCTGTGAAAAAGGTGCCTTCATTAATCATCCTGATAGGGTAGCGTAGGAGATTCTTGACCAATGCCCGCCCAGTGAAATGCTTGGGAAGGGGCGCTCAGTTCTTTGTAGAAAAACAAGGATTAGCTGAATGAATGCGGAATGACCAATTTTTAGTGCTGTAACATCACTATTTCTCTTTCTTCATTCCAAGCATAGAAAAATTAATGGGTAGTTTTTTATGAAATGTACCGTCATTATTTTAAAAGTTTGTTAATTTTGTAGAAGCATATATTGTTATGGGAATAGTCTTTTAAACCACAGTTTATCAGAATATAAATGCAATAATACCAAACCCAATATTTCTGTAATTTATAAAGTATTTATGACCTCTTAGAAGTACTCCCTTATTATATTGTTTAAGTGCGCGGCTTTGTTTCACAATAATTCATCTCTGTGAATCTTGAACGATTACTCCTGTATGAACCTAACAGTTTTAATTGCAGTGCATAATGTTTTCCCTTGCAAAATTATTATATTGAATTGTTCGTGGTTTTTTTCTTTGTCCACCATAGTGATGGCAATTTTAAAGTTAATACAAATTATATAAATTATTAAATACAGGCCTAGTGGAACATTAATCAGTAGAACATCTTTATTGTGACCATTCCTGACAGATGATGTTCACCATGATGCCCATTAATGCACTGTATTGTAGGAGCCCATGTCCATTACAGAATCCCCTTTGTTACTGGTGTCAGGTCTAATTCAGGGCAGCAAATCTCAGTCCAAGTTGAATTCGCTTTTGATATTGGGTGGAAAAATACAATTCTGGAAGTGTGGGGTCTCACCTGTTTCATTCTTTCAAAGTTATTAGTCTGTGTAGCAGATATTGTAAAATGCAAAGTCTGCAATAGTCTTTTTCCCCTTAATGTCATAATTTTGCATAATAGCTGTTTGTGCTACATTGACTAGGTCCATGGATTGCTTAACATAAGTGATTACATTTTCCTACGATTATGGACTCCCTCCATTAGAAATCCTGTACAAAAACTTGTAAATGATTTGTTGTTTAAGCTTTCTACTTCATTAACTACAATGTACACTTTACAAGAGTCATTGTCTAAGAGTTAGTAATATTTGTAATGAGCTGTATAATATGGGCCCTTTTACTAAATTTAAAAACAGATGGTATCTGTTAACAACAGTTTATCATGCAAATTGAACCCTAGCAAAGATTTCTCTCAGTGGTTATGTTGCTGTAGGCCAAATCATGGTGTCTTGTTTTTTTGATGTAATAGCAAAAGGCAATAATTGCGGTTTTAGACAGTTGTGACAGATGCAAACTGATCACGGTCAGAACTCCCCAAGAAGTAAAAATTCAAGCCGTTTTCTCTATTGGAAAACTCATGTTTTCTTTCATGGCTTTACACGCACTTTGATATTTAGTTTCCAAATTTGTCATTTTTGCACATCATTGCAGATTTTAGATACATGATTGTGATTTTTCTCATTTAAGTTATGAAGTGGCTGTGAATGAGAATTTCCCTTTTGTTAGGACTTGTGCATGTTGATCTGAACAAGTGAAAAGATCAGAAGGTGTAACACACACATTTTTCTTGCAACTTTGAAAAAGAAAGGAAAATTGGATTGTATTAAATCAGCAGTCTTGAAATTATACCATCAAAAGAATCCTCTCACGCAGTATATTTGTTGCTAATCCTGCATGGGGGAAGACTGAAATGGAGTCTTCTTTGTAATACCAGTTTTTGCCTCAGACTGTGCAAAATTTATATTTAATTTGAGGCATTCTGAGTGCTCTGACTTCTGCTCTTAGCAGAATACAGGTTCAGTCTTGTATTCCAGCGTGCTGGAGTTAACAGCTGTTATAGTACTGGTTTGTTAATACCGGCCTAACCTGGGTTTGGTACTGGCACTAATGACTTCATCCCCTTCAGCCATGGGCTCTGATCTGCTGGTACAGCCTAGTCCTGGTCTATCACTAAGCTTCCTAGATGCATAATCAGTGATAACACCAACTTACACTTGAGCTAATCTTTGTTTTACAGCAGAATGCCATGTGAATACCTACCCAGTTTTCCTTTACCGAGCAGCAGGTTGGGCGCTTGTCATTAAATAGCATAAGAATCTTTCTACTAATAAGTTCTACACACACAATTCTCAGTATAAAAGATATATTTGTTGAGAACTGTTGATACACATGCAGTAAAATTAACACCTGTTGAAACATAGCGTTTTAATAAGCTGTGTAGGCTGCACTGTCCTGTTTTTAGCTGTGCAGCCTGATCTGTGCTATTTTAAATCTCAGCCTGTGGAAGGAACAAAGGCCACAGTACTCATGGTTCTTTTAAATGCATTTATCTCAGCGTTGTAGCTCTGAACTGTAAAGTTGCTCTCAGATGTTGAGAGCCTAATGATAGGACTTATTTCCCATCATCCCCCAATAAAACTTTTTTGTTTCCCAGTCTGTTCTCCTACCACTGTAACTAGGTTAGATATAATTTTCCACCTTAGCAATATTTGTACTCCAGAAATAGTGCCTAGCGGATCACGGTGTCGGATTGCCCTGGTTTGGTAGTTGATGGGCAAACCAGAGAGCAGATGTGTTATGGAGGCTGGTTCCAGATGTGTGGGTAGCCAGGAGGGGCATGTGGGTCTGTGGACATGAGCAGAAGACCATAGACTCCGACTAACTCCCCTGGATTGAAGTTTAACTCTACCATGCTTCACGTAAGGAATTTCTACTGATGGTGGTGAATCCTACCCTTAGTAAGGACTTGCACCACTTTTTCGGTTCTAGAAGAGCGGAACTGCTCCCTTGGTGTGATTCTGTGCAGCTTGGCTGAGGGGCTGAGGCAAGTCCCTGCAGGTGGAGTCAGGTATGACTTGGTGGCTTAGGCACATCTCCCAAAAAGAGGCTGGACCTTTCAAGATCCTTTCCAACGCAAACTGTTCTATGATTCTCTGAACAAACAGAAAAACCTCAGTCATCATTGTTTCCCGTGATGGAGCAGGCAGGGAGTCAAGTCACCCCTGGACTTGAGTTTTTCTGCTGTGAGGCCTTGACAAGGCCAACTGCAAATCCAGCGAGTCGATGGCCGAGGGACCAGGCCTCGTGCACGGTGGTAATGTCCCCTGGGTCCGATGAGCGTTAGGTCAGCTCTTTCTTTGGGAAGGGTTTAAAACTAGACCCCCTTCTGCTAGGACTTTGGTTTAGATTAACCCAAGGCTAGTAGAAGCTAGAGCTCACCACTAAATTATGGTTGTTCGGTGGCTTATATAATAATTTATGGACCAAATTAGTTTTCTGAAGAAGCGTCAGATTCTGCACAGGTGGTGGAAAGTCCTGGACTTGACCATTTCAGATGGTTTCCCAGGTCTAGTGATGGTGACGAGGCTGGGGAAGGGGCTGGAGCACAAGTGTGATGGGAGCGGCTGAGGGAGCTGGGGGTTCAGCTGGAGAACAGGAGCTGAGGGGAGACCTTCTGATCTCTGAACTGCCTGAAAGGAGCTTGGAGCCAGGGGGGTCGGGCTCTGCTCCCCAGGAACAAGCGCCAGGAGCAGAGGAAACGGCCTCAAGTTGCACCAGGGGAGGTTGAGGTTGGATCTGGGAACAATTTCTTCCCCAAAGGGCTGTGGGGCATTGGACCAGGCTGCCCAGGGCAGTGCTGGAGTCACCATCCCTGGAGGGTTGGACAGACAGATGAGGTTCTCAGGACATGGGGCAGTGCTGGATTTAGGTTATGGTTGGACTTTATAATCTTAAGGATCACTTCCAACCAAAATGATTCTGTTTCTCTTTGTTTTTACTGATCTTCTTAAGAATGTTCCGCTTGTTCTGTCTCATCCACGTACACCTGAGGTCTGTCCAACTCTAGTGTTTTGTGGTGGGTCTCAGCCCTGCGTGCTTGGCTTGTGTCACGTCCCCTTCTCCTGCTGCCACTGTGCAAGATGATGGGCCGAGGTGGAGGCTGATGGTTTATTCCAATCATCCATGAACCTGGAGGGTTTAGACTCTGGTGGGATGGATGGTCCTTCTCAAATAGCGGTAGTGGAATGGAATTGATAATTTTGGATGTGGCGTGAACAACTAGGGCAGCCCCTGCTTCTCGGTGCTGTTGTTTTGGAAGACGTTTTGCATTTCGTTTTGCATTTCGTTGTGTTTCCCTTGCCCCCTTCGCTGGAACAAATACAAAGGTCTGTGTTGTGATGGGCGCTCTGTTCCTCCCGTGCCCCCCAAAACTGGATGAGCATCCCCTGTACAAAACGGGGAGGGAGGGCTGGGCTCCCTGATGTGAAGCCAGGAAACCGGGCAACCCTATTCAGTGAATAAAAATGGGAAATACATTGAAGTCTAGATACAGTATCTTTGTAGTAATAAAAGCAGTAGTACAGATTTACTGGTGAAGGAGTTTTAACTGTAATACTGTGGAATAGTGGGTTATTTTGTGTTCAAGAGCTACATTTATCACAAAAATGATGATATACAAATCACTTCCATATCACAAAATGTTCTTGGTCAAAATTGGCTTGAGGCAAGTGATATCTTCGAGTAAACAGTATATGAAGACCATATCTTAAAATGATAGATCACCTAATTTTGTTCTGACAGAGGTTTTTGCCGCAACAAACATCTGTCACTGAAATACCAATTCAGAGATATGGAAGCCAAATTGTGGAGGTTTTCTGGTATTTGTCACTCCCAACTTAAGAACGCTGCTGTTAGTTCTATAGATATTTGAAGATAGTAGGCAGCTTGCAGTTTAAACACCCTAAAATATGTATTTAAGTATTTTAAGAGACGTAAGGATATTTAAATGCAGATTAGCAACTTCTGGAGTGCTACGTGTCGGTTCAGTACCGTGAACGCAGAGCTGATGCTGCATAGAAATAACATGAACTTAAAACGTAGCTGCTGTTGCACAATAGAGTTGAAAAATATTTGATGAACTGAATGTGCTGTTATTAACTCTATTTTTAGGGCAATTGGTGTAAAACGATATGTAGGTTATAAATCGAGCCAGGGCTGCCATTTTGGTATTTTCAATATGGGGTTGGTAGAAACGCAGCGTCAAACCAGCCCACATGGCACGGGCCATTCGGTGCTGGTGGGTTTCGGTGGGATGTGGTTCTGTTAGGACTGGTATTTAAGGCTGAGCACGTTAGGAGCTCATTAGGACCTACAGGAGGGAAAAGGATCTCTTGCTGCAGAGGGCGTGAGTGCTAAACACCCTCTGAAATCAAAGCTCTAACCCCGTTCTGGAAGTGGAATAAAAAACCATGAGCGTCAGAAAATTGAGATGTTGTCTCGAGCACTCAGAGATGTGCTTAAAGTTTATTTGGTTGATAGATGCTAGGGGTATGAATGCAATAAAAATATAAATATCCATTAAAATATATATATTTTTTTTGGTGTATGTGCGTATAGCTAGCACCTAACTAACTAAACAGAAATAATGCAAATGCACTACCGAAATTAGTTTTTAATTCCAGTTTCTGTTGACTTGTGGTAGGAGAATGAAATTTGGCTGCAAACTGCCAACATTCTGTGATATTTTGCAAACAGGATGAAATGGCAAATACCAGGTCCTCAGAGGAGAAAAGCAGTTACTAGTCATGTTAGAAATTTTTCCAAGATGATTATTACACATCACATATTTTAGCCTAATTACTTTCAACACCATTGATGTTTCTTTAACTCTCTGTTAACAAGAATGTCCCTACAAGTGCAATCATCCCATTTAAATCCATTACTGCCTTGCCAAAGTGGAAACTCCTCCACTATAAAAATTCAAATGCATTACTCTTACTAATGTTATTTTTTTTTTCTATTCCTTTTAAATGGTGCTGTGATCAAATCTGGAGTCCGAAATCTGCGTAAGAGCTTTTTTGGCTCCTCAAATACATATTTTTATGTTATTTAATTTTCTCTGGCTAAACATAATATGGAAATGCAAGCTGAGTTTGAGCTAGGCAAACTATATACAGTAAACAAGTTGAGTTTTCTTACCTGTGTTCTCAGTCCTCGTAATTGCTTAATGCTTTTTGCTGCATTATTTTACATGCACACTTAAAAAATACGCGCCCTTGGTTTTGGGGACGTACTAGTCCGAAATCACGTTGGCATAGTAGTAGGAACCACACGCTGTATTTAAGCTGTTGTAAAAATTGCTGCTAGCGACTAATGAGTTTGGGGAGGTTCATACTCAGACCATTAAGTGTCAGAAAATTTTGTGCAAAAGAAGCATTTCAAAGACCATCTAAAGCACACTTAGAGGTCAGTTTACATAGCATAGGAGCTGAAAGTGCTGTATATTACCCTTGAAGGGTATTTTTTTTTTTTTTTGGTAGCAAATACAACAAGAAATTAGCAAACAATGACTTATTTATTTTTTTCCTATAGCTTTCTGATGAGCCCCTGAAACGTAATCAACATTGCTGACCGCTTTAATTTCAGATAACCTCTCAGGACTTGTTTAATTTCGACCAAAAGTTGACGAACTATTTCTCGTACTTCCCTACGCAATATCGAGGAAAATAACTTGGTCACATTTCACGAGGCGCAGATTTAAATGTGGGAAGGCGAATTCCCCGGTTCCATGGGGGACGGCGATGGGGCCACTGGTGTTTTCCTTCGTTTGGTGGGTGAAAAGCGCTGGCCGGTGTCAGCAGAGCCATTTCTGGTGAGGAATTGGTGGTCCCAGGAGCGGCAGCTGCGGGAAAAGGGACGAACGGGTTAAAGAATTCATAAAAAATGAAGGATCCTAATATTAAAGTGGGGGGAAAATGTGGGCGAATGACATATTTTTTACACACCTCAACTGTCAACATTTCTAATCAAATCATCTAGCCTTCTTGCTTCTTAAATGATACAAGCAATATTTCCTGTAATAAACACCCCTAAGTCTAATGAGAGGCCCTAAGGCAACTTCAAATGTATGAATTCATTATAATTGAACAACATAATCTGCAGGGCAAAGATGCCTGCTACCCAGTCTTTTAACTTCGCACGGCTTGGGTGTTCTATGAAAAATGTTATACATTTTGTTTACAATGTATTGCTGCTATTTGAAGTATTGTATGTTCCTGTAGTACATAAGATGGGGACGCATAATGGAGGAAAAATCAAGGAGGCAATCTTTCATTTTGTTCTGGTATGAAAAATTCAAAAGACTGAAAACTCACCCAGAGAAATTTTGCAAGCATATTATTTTCCGATGTTTCGATCAATTTGTCTGTCAACCATGCTGAGAGGTGGAAGGGGCCAGCAAAAGCAATTTAGCTTGTGAGGTCCAAAATAGAAATGTTTTAGGAAACCTTGTCACATGTTATTTTTTTATATTAGAACTGCTGTGTTTTTTATTTGCTAGTCATATTATGAAGAGAAATTGGTATCAATCATCTAAATCACCTATGAATATCTGATATAACCATTACTTTTGTGCATATAAATAAGGAAAAAAAAATTAAATGAAGCTTTTAAAGCATAGCAAAACCTTTGGGTAGACAACAGGCTCCCTACTTGGGTTTTCCCATTTAAAAAATATCCCGTGCATTTTAATTGATTGTACCCAAGTGACATCATACTGAATCATCTTGCATACGAACATATTGACCTCGCTCTGCCTTTAATTAAGCTGTGATTGCTTTATGGTAAGTTTGCCGTGGATTGATAGGTGTGCAGCCCGTGTTCGAGCGTGCGTTCGTGGCTGTGGACGGCAGCGGGTGCGCAGCAGGGAGATTAATTCTCTCATTTGGGGGTTTGTGTTTGTTTATAAGATAAATACGGCTACTGTCACTTGTGGACTCTCCATGCGGCTGCAAACTGCAAGTTGAGTAGCAAAGAGCAAATGTGGTTGAGTTTCTTGTCTGCTGCGCTTCAGTGATGCTGGAGTGTGGCCCTTTCACAAACGGATGTAGAACGTTTGTTTAGCACGGTTGGTGAAACCTTCATTTTGATGAACCAGAATGATGTGCAAAATCTGTAATAATGCCGTATTAAACAGTTTATAAATCCACAGTAAACATTTTATCATTAACCCACGGTGCAGTTGAAAAATTTGAGAGCTGTTACCTATATTAAGTGACATGTGATTTTTATATATATATATATATGTGTGTGTATCTGAGTAGATGTGGGGGTGATAGGGTGGCTAGAGTGGGGTGAAGGAATGTGGTTTTGTCAATATTGTATGAGATGTGTGAACAAGTGAAACATAAAATAAAACATTGGTGGTGTAAGTAGAAGAGCAAGTGCAACTTTTCCCATTGTGGAAGTGTGATGGACTCCTGTTCATCCAGACTCAGCAGTGTCGAGAATGATAATGTGGTGGGTTTTTTTGGAGAAAGGCTGGAGAACAGCTTCTCATCAGAGGAAGCAACAGAAGATCAGGATGCAACACGATGTATAATAATTACAATTTTGTGAGGTACCGCTATAAAAGTAATAACCAAAATTATGGTGTGGAAGAGCATACTGAGAGTTGGCAAGTGGCTGGGAGAACAGAAACCTACAAAAGGGGGAAGAAAAGGAAATGGAGAATAAGGAAAACACCAAATGGAGATAAGGAACAGTGTGATCAGTAAAGCAGAGGCCGCTACGAGCTGCGGTCAGAGGACCCTTGAGGGGCCACATCACTAAACACAGCGAGGAAACTTTATTTCTGAAATAGTCTCTCCTTGCTGCTGTTCAAATAAAGGAACTCGCCAGCATAGGTGTCTTCTGGAGTTCTATCAGATATTGGGGGAAATGTGATTTTTCTCAGTTTTCTGGCAGTCTAAGGAAAAAGTGATGAGCCAGGATTGTCTGAACCAGGAGTGTCCCTTAGAGGAGACACTCATCGTCCCGTTCTAAATGGAAGGTACAGGGAGAAATCGTCAGGTTTGCTCTTGTTTGATATGCCAAGAGCAGCCCTGGCCTTTGGGAAGAGAGGACACGTCCTGGTTAACGCCTCGGCTTTTTCACTTCTTTTGTATCTCGGATCATCTCGTCAGCTGCTGGTTGCTCACAGCCCTTGATTTCTCCACCTCCGTAGCCTTCTGATATTTATATCCCTCGTCGTTTTGTTGCTACCTCTGAAGGAGACCCTTAATGGCTCTCGGGTCTGCATGGTGAAGATTGCTGAGAAATCACCCGGTTATCGATCCCTCCTTCTGATCAGAGGCTTGTGCTGCTAGAAATGGAGAAAAGATTTGATTTTCCCAAGAGTAAAGATTTGTGCAGTTTGCTCCTCAGGCCTCTGCTGGGCTCGGCAGATCTGGGCCTTCACCACAGACATCCCCCGTGCCATTTCGTGCCATCGGCCCTGACTCCTTTGTATTTGCTCACCTAAATAATGCTCCTTGATAACTGGAGATTGTGCACTTTGAAAGACGTAAACTGCTTAATTACCACTTTTACCTCCTGTTTGTTAACGTTACGTACTCCATATAGCATCACGCGATGCTGGTATGTTTATTTTTTCCTTAAATCGGCTCTCATAGCTTTAATAATCATTGCTCTGCAAATTCTAGAAAGTGGAATTTTATGGAAAAAGTCAGAAAGAAATGGGCCGCTCCAGATCAAAGTCCCATGCAAGTGGTGGAAAAAGATGTGCTGTGTTAGACAAATATGATGATCTTTGGGTTTAGAAATATTAAATTCCAGATGATTTGTTAGGGAGGTCTGTCTAGTTATTTGTAGTTTGTCATGAATAGGGATTTATTGCTGTTCTGATAAATTTATATGCTTCAAAATAGATGCACTGTATTTTCCCTATTCCCAACACACAGAGCTGAGTGTTGCAATGGGGAACAGAAATTTTAGTGCTTTTAATATTCTTTGTATTGTGCTTTAGAACCATTTTGCTTTGTAGTTGAACATTCCTCTAACAAATCAATACGTTTTTCTGTAGACCTTCAGTTTTGTAGAACTTGTTTTTGCTTTCCTTTGCTTTCCTTTCTTTTTTTAAATGCTTTTCCTTCTGGTGTTGGAAATCTCAACATCATAGAATTTTGGAAATAGCATGTGGTTTCTAATTTTTCTGATAATATAAGCATCATCTAAAATACCTTCACGCTTTTGCTACTTGTATGTTAAAGCTACTGATGTGTCCTGAGAAAGCCCTTCACCCGGTTCCTTTTGGAACGTGGTCAAGCTGGTCTTTTGTAACTTTGCTCATGAAGGAAAATCAATGTAGGAATCACTTGGATGGGTTTTGGCCTTGTGCGAAAACTTTTGCTTTCAAAAAAAAACCAACCGAACAAAAAAAACCCCAACCTGTAACCTAAAAAATTAGAGTGGCTTTACCAAGTTTTTAGAGTTTGCTTTGTAGCACCTAAATAGTTATGTATTGCTTGTGTAGGTGAATATTTGGTCAGTGAATGTACTATCTCTACGTATGTCTTGTATAGCTACACAAATACTTTCAGAACTGCATAGTTAGTTAAAAAAATGTTTCATTAGTGTTGGCCTAGGTGAGCGAATAGATGTTTGGATGGAAATGTAAAAGGAATAGTTATCGAGAACTGAAGGCAGGGACTTGGTCATCACCTTCACAGGGTAAAATGGAGACGTGTGCCAGGCTGATTTCAGAAGTGGTGCAGAAATTCATTGGAGTAGCTCGAATTTCTGAATCTCTAGGTTCAGGATGGAACTGTTGAGCACTCTATGGTTCGTCCTTAGCACAGTTTCTTGCACATTGTGTTGCGAAGTTTGGTTTCCGCTGTAGCATGAGCTCTTTGACTTTTGTCAAGGCCTTCATTTCCTTTCTCATGGAGTTCCATGGGTGTAAGCGCGAAAATGTTGGATGCCTCGCAATTTATTATTGGGGAAAAATAAAAATGTGCTTTTCTGTCTCCACCATCTGGCAGGAAGGATGAATTTTTCTGCCCAGCATGGTACATGGAGAGCTCGGTGGGGCTCAAATTTCCGTTTTCTGTGCATGATATTCTTTTTTTTTTTTTAGATTTTGTTTTGTTTTTACAAAATATTGGTTTATTGAGAGATGTGTTACCCTCAATTGACATATTGACATTTCCAGGAACTGTGGTTATTGTTTTGAGAAATACAATCCTACACTGACAGATTCCTATCATTATTTGGAACCGTTGCTGAGGGTTAGTGAGACAAGTCTCATAAATAATGAAAGTGAATCATATTGGGGAGAACAGCAGCGAGGAACGGCCGAGCGTACAATGCTGACACCGGGTAATTTTTGCTCAGCCGTGACATCACGCGGTGTTAATGTCACGCGTTACGGTGGGGACGTTGACTTACGGTATTGAAACACCCCGTTACCTGGTGGTAATTAACTCGTGGCACTAACTACCCGTTGGGGTAATTAGCAGCGCAGGGGGTAACCAGCTCTTGGTGTTTTGGGGAAACAGGAGCCACAAATGCAAGAAATGCCAAGAAATACACTTGAACGTGGAATTTTTTTTACATGGCTTCTAGTAACCTAATTTTTTTTTTTTCTCCGTAGTTTCGCAGACTTTATTATTTGACAGCTGTAGAAGGAGTTTCACACTGGACTGCATCTGATTTGCAGTTTTACAGTGAGCAATTGGCAGGGAAGGTAAAAAGGAGAAACGAGCTGGGTTCTGGAGCGGTTGCGTAAGGCAAAGGCTCATCAGCCAAACGTGGCCTGACCTGGTTTTGAGACGCATTTCTCGAGTTAGTGGAGAGCTCTAATTAACCTCCTGTTAAAATAAGTTAAATAATTTCATTTACTCCCAGCTAACAAATTTCTCCCTGCTGTTATTTCTGGAAGCAGGTAAGTTCAATATCAAATGCCCTTTGCATGCCAGCAATGCGTTTCCATTATTATTTAACCTTATTCCTACAGTGATGATGCCCCTGTATGTGCTGTGGAAATGCCAGACTTGAAGAGAGGCTAACATACATTGCCATAATTATTTTAATGAGAGAGAATGGAGAAGACACTTCTCTGCCATCTGTCAACAGAAAGCAGTCATATTGCATGCTAGACTTTATTCACTTATAAATTGTTCTTCAGTACTGAATACTGAATTCTCTATTACTTCTTCTAGGTCAACAGCATTTATATTCTTCCCTGGTTCTCTGTGAAGTCTACAAATTATTATTCCAAAGGCGCTCATTAATTTTGCGCTCTCGCATATCTAAAATTGAAACTTCCCGTGTGTTATTTGCTGCCTCGTGCGTTCGCCTTCCCCCGCAACGACGTACGCACAGAAATGGGTACCGGGAGCACCCGCACCACTTTTTAATGTGAAAATCCCGTAATCAATATCCAGCTCTAGAAAATGTCGAGAATACTTTGATTTTATTCAATTTAGTTCTCACGAGGCTTTTATATTTAAAAAAGAAAAAGCCATATAATGCAGTTTGCTGGCAGGTGGTTGGAAAACCTGAGGGAAAGGAGGATTGGCAGTTTTTATGTTTTTCCATACCATTATTCTCTTGACTACTTTTCCTATTACTTTAGTGGCAAGGAATTTGTTTCATACCGAATTCCTAAAAGTCAGCAGTTTTATCCACCCCTGTACTAGATTCCTTGGTGATGCCATCACCTTCCCAATGTAAGATCCCCTCGTATCCCACTTAAGTTTTTAAAATGTGATTTATAAATAGCCAGAACTCAGACTATAGGCTCATATTGTATGGCTGTGCTTTATGATGGCCTTTATTTGAATTATGCTTCAACATTTGCCTCTCAGTAATCCGCTCCATTTAGTGCATGGCAGTGGCACCGGATTGTGCCCGTGCTGTACTTTACATCAGGGCATCGAGTGGTGAAAGTATTACATAGGAAAATATCACAACCATCCTTTAATATTTTTGGAAACTCTATTTTGTATAAATTTTTCGTGTTCCTGCTATTCCTCTTTAGAATGAGACCGTGATGCCTGAAGTGAACTTGATTTGTGTTTGGAGACTTTGTGATATTGATACATCTCAAGATACTCACCCAGCAGAAGAACAGTTGATATTCATCTGAAACCTCAGGTTACTGTGTACAGAATAAAAAAATAATATATAACAACCTAGTGAAACTGAAGTTTTACTGGCTTGGATTTTTAGTAAGTCTATAAAATACTCTGGCTGGAATACGATAGAATTAAAACTTTGTAAAACATATATGGAAAAAATACTCAGTTTCAAACCGTTTGGTTGTAAATTTGCCTTATTCAACCACAGCTCAAAACAAAACCAAAACGTAATTTTATTGTCGTATAAACCTGACTTAGGATGAACTTCCTTGAGTGGTCCTGTTGTTTTTTCAGATGGGCGCAGCAGTTTAAAAACCAGGGAATAGCGACACCGCCTATTTATTTTTGTTTATCTCTCTGATTTTGAAATGCGAATCTTTTTGTGACTTTCCCTGCTCAGCCGCCACAAATCAGACTTTCCACAGACTGTGCGATATTAATCTCCATGGGGCGGACACCTCTATGCAGGTGCTATAGCTCTCCCCCTCCTCCAGTTAACTCGGGTTTTAATCTCACTTCCTTTGATTTATTTACTTATGTCATGTGTGATGTGTCTGGCTTCTTGCCCTCGCTCTGCTCTCTCCCGCACACGCTGGCTGTGTTCTTGCTGTTTCCTTGTTGTCTTCACCTCTCGCTTTTGTTCCTTGGGACGCGCTTGTTGGATATTGTGTTCTCCGTGATGGATTTCCTGCGGTTTGCTTACCCGTGTTTAACTTTCCGTCGTACTATTACACAAATCGCTCTCGGTGTTTGCTTCGGTCGAAACGTATGAATCAAAATAACGGTGCTTGCGATGCAGGAAATTGTGAGCTCTGGCGTGGTGGTGATTTTGTTAAATTCCACAATCACATCATCTTCCCGGTGCAGCCTCCTCGGGTGTTGGTACGTGGTCCTCCTCCCCGCCCACAGAGGGGTTTGGGGACCTTCGCTCACCGTGAAAATAGAAGATTTTTGATGGAGGAAAGGGAAAAAGGAAACTTAAGACAACTTCGTGGACTTTGTCACTGACTGGCAAAATTTGTAGCATTTTTGGTGGGGTATGGGGAGGCTGTAACATAATCATCTGTCCTGGAGTTCGTCATAGCCCATTTTTAAAGTGTGTGGCAGTGACAGTCTGGAGGGACACCAGGCCAAGGACAGCATGTGTAACCTCTCACACCAAAGCTTAATTTAAGGTAATTTCAACACTCTACTGTTCAATGTGACTTCGCCAAGGCTGAAGAACTTGGTGTGTCTTATATGTCGAGTAACAAGCAAAACCACAGCTGTCAAAGATTAATTCACTTAAATATTAACTTTGAAGATGCAATACAATCATGCAAGTTCTCCAGCAAAGCAAAAGCTACGAAACACAGAGTACATACAGTTTTGTCAGCAAGTACCACATCTCTTTGGTTCTGTTGGCTTGAAGCGGACCTGTAATGTTCACCTAAGCAAAGGTGGATTGGGGTGTGAACCTACAAATCTCAAAACTTGCTTGTGGAGTTCACACAAATGCATGCAGACAAAATCTAAAATTTCATTAGAAAAAGTAAAAAGCCTTGGCTGTGTAGGGATGGCCTGTTGGAAAGGGTGACGCGACGCTTGCTGCTTTTTTGGAGTTAGCGTTGCGGCACGGGTGAGGGTTGGCAATGCCGGTTTAGCTTCTGTTGCGTGAGTTGAGCTGCGGGTTTTGAGCAGCGTGGGTGTTGTGGCCGTAGCTCAGCGCCTGTTCTGACATGCAGAGAAAATGCAATTGCTGCGGACAGCAGCGGCTTTTAGCGACTTCCCAGCTGTCGATCGAAATACTCGTTTTGCTGCAAAAATACTGAAATGCCTCATTTCTAGGTGGAGCGTGCAGGTAGATGAGGCCTCCCAGTAACTCTTATAACCTCCTTCTGAATTGTGCCTTGAATAATTCAGATGAGCTTAGCTGTCTTAAAAAGAAATAACCAAAGAGCAGCATCTCTCTGTTTGCAGAAGTTCAGTGAAGTTTCTAAACGTGCATCTTCCCGGCACCGCGCGGCTGGTCGGTTATTTCATATTGGCCTTAAGCTAAATACTGTTTTATTTTGTTAGCTGTACTGCTGTTTGATCGAGTTTTTGTTTAGGGCCTGGGAAGCATGGTAACACTAATTTGAGGGATGTCAGTTGAACACTGGTTACCTAATAATTTTATGTATATGTACACACACACATACATATATTTTTAATTTTTTTTTTTTTTTAATCTAGGCCAGTATTTCAGCTCATTTTTCGGTGGTGTCAGTGTGCTGCCCTGGTTCACCGGTTTGGGGAAGCCATGTGATTTTTGCTTTTTCTAACCTATCCAAACACCTCTGCTGCACTGGCCTTAGTTACATTTCTCAGCGCTTCCTTGCAGAGGAAATAAGCTCTCTGTTTATCATCCACTCAAATGCCTGTGTCATTACTCAAGCTGCACGTCTGAGTTCAAAGATAATATCACATTTTCAGCAGTATGGATGATCCAATATGAATACTGGTTTTCCTAAAGTAGAAGCAAAGTTTGGTTTTTTGTAGGGCAGAAAAGGGAGGAGATACCGAACTTCAGGTTAATTGGATTATTTAAAGTTGACCTTGGGGCTCTTGGTTAGAGCAGAGTCCAGGTTCATTTGGGTTGGGGTTGAGATGGAAGTCTCGCCGTGTCCGTCTCTGCTGCCAGCCTGTCTGTCTGTCTGTGGGGCCTTCGTTACCTCAGGGGAGACAAATCTAGAGCAAAACCATGCAATAGATTCCCTTCTCCTGTGTAGTTTAATATTTCAACTAACACAGGTGGGTGCTCTGATTGTTTGGGGTTTTTTTCCAGTAGTATTCGGGTCTCTTTTCCTGCTCCATGGTCCACCCACATAAAGTTTGGTATCGCAGCAATGTTTTTGCCCAGATTCGTTGAAGGGCTTTAGAGTGTAACACCCAACTGTTAAAATTATTGCATCTTTTCCTTCAACACCTTGTCAAATGAAATGTCTCATTACCATGCAAATAGAAATCGTTCCTGTTGCCGCGCAGGCAAAATGTTACCGTGCGGTTTACAACTTGGTGAACCACGGCGTAACGGCGGGGACGGCATTGGGAACAAACCATTCTGTGGGAGCAGCGGCGGTTTGGGGCTGAGTGAGGGGGAAATGTCAGGATGAGTCCTCAACTCTGAGCTGAATTCACATTGCAGCACAGCAGTGAGTGCACGTAATGGCACGAACGAGATGAAGTTGTTAACCGGTCGTGTGTCAAAATGTTTGAAGTATATGGATAGGAACACGTAGATAGGATGTAGATAGGAACAAAATTTGATTTTGTTGAAGACACCAACTTTATCTTGCACCGGGGGCTCTTACTCAAGTGAGCGGACAGCACAAGCAACTGTCGATCTGGGGGTCGTATATGGATGTTCATCTACTAAAAACATTTTGTGTATTCTGCGCGAGCATTTGTTTAAAATTTGAGCCTTAGGATCATCAGCCATGTTCCTGTTTAGAGATCGGTAGCAGTTAAGGAATAATTGGTGTGCCTTTCACAAAACCAGTCACTCAGTGCAAGCGACCCGAACCGTCTGCTCACCCCAAGTGAGTCTGTAAAGTCCAATCCTGTCTGTAATACCTAATCCGGACTCATTCATTAGCAACTAGTGCGTGGTAGTTTGTTTCGGAACTATGGGCGCTTCTTTGGACAAAAGTTTGAATGATTTCCAAAACCTCAACCACCTTTTTTTAATTGCTGTTTATCCTTTTAAGGAAAAATCATTTTGCATGCAAACAATTAGCGGTTGTTCTTCTACTGGTGTCTAGTCTTTAATGTAAATATTTTGCTCTCTGTCTTTGCTGTTCAAAACACTAGAAATGAGTAATTCATCCAAAATAAATATGTGATTTTGAAGCTGATTTTCAAGCAGATGAGTGTGAGGAGGTACTGGAGAGAAGCCAGTGGCTTCTCCTCTTGTAGTTCCCAGAATTAATTTCCTCAGAAGTGCAAAAGGCTACAATGCAAAATTAATTTCAGTCCACACTAAATGTTTGCGTTTGCCGTTCGTGTTCCATTCTTTCTGGAAATGCTCATCCCATCTTTTCTGTAATTGTTTCCTTCTCTTTCCAACAGCAGAAAAACAAAACTGAAAGGTCCTACATCTTAAAAACTGCTGGTTTCCAAGGCTCGATGATGTTCGTCCTTTCTTTGGAAGGTGGAAATTTTCTTTTCAGATGACTCATCTAAAATTTTTGCTTTGTTTTGTGAGTTTTCTTAGAAACCAACTGTTCTTTTCCAAAGCATCTCCCCTATGTCCCGTTCTCACTCACTCGTTATGGGAGATGGTTTTATCTAATTACAGTGCACCCCGGGGTTGGTTTTTAAAAGGGGGACATGGAATTTCAGGTATTTCAAGCCCCATGCACAAGGTCAATTTTATGTATATCAAAGACAATACCCAGTTAAATGAACAAAAATATGCAATAAAGGAGGAATTTAGGTACTCTCTTAAAAACTAACAAAATTGCTCTAAACCTTTTCTCCTGTTCTGCTGAATCAAGATTTTGGTTTATGTGCTGTTTCTATAAACTCAAGGGTTATTTTAAATTATTTTCAGAGTATCCTCAACTGCGTAGGTTTGAGCTGTATAATACAGCTTCATCCCTGATAAGACTTCTCTGCTAAGCTTCATTAAAGTAGCAGCTTTTCTTGGGAAAGGAATGGCTAATGGATAGGATTTCTTCAGCTGTAAATACATGACAAAAGAGACATCTTCTTGTATTTTTGAGAATCGTCTTTGTAACAAAGTCACAGTTTGAAGTTCTGGATTTGATAACTGTAGATATTAATATGGGTTAGAAAGTCAGAAATCGCCTTGAGAGCCTTGTCCTCTTGAATCCCCAGTGCCCGAATATTTTTCTGGGAAGCAAAATTGCCTTTTTCATGAAAAGAGTCAGAGTGTCACCAACTATGGATGAGCGCTATCGGTTGTCTCATGAGACTATTGCCTGGAATTTTTATTCTTGCCTCCCAACTGTGGCACAGTTCCCTCTTCACCTCTCAAATTGAATGAAATAAGCAGCTTTCTGTCTCAACATTTCAACATCCTCCAGTGCTTCCAGTCCCTCTTTGTCAGACACACTTGGGTATTTTATTGTTTTTTTTTCCTTTTTATTGACTGAAAATAACTAGAGGCGTTATCCTCCAGTACGAGGTTATGTTCAGTGTGGATTTCTGCTGTCCTGGGCTGAGGAACCACCGAGGAACCTTCCACCCTCCAGAACGCACAACCATAGCAGAGACCCCAGCAGCTTTCCATAATACTCACTTGACACCAAATTTACCGATGGTTGGGTTTTAAATGGCTTCCTAGGCCTACAGTTTTCTCTGAAGTACCTGATAGTTCAACCCTGTCTGTATTTGCGTTCATTTTACTCCACAGTGGTATGGTTGATGGTTACTGAACCTGTGCAAACTCTGGTCCCGTCGTCTGCAATTTGCTGTCGAGTTTCTTTTGCTGCATGAGATGCAGCAGGGATTTATCTCCTCCAGTGAGGGAGGTGCTTTTGGGCAAATAACTGAAACAGAAGTAGCTGATACCAAACAGAACATTTTGTTTTCCAAGTCGAATGGCCACGTTCTTGAAGACGCAGCTGAGTCCCCAATAGTGCTGGGATGTCGGGTCTTCTCTGAGCGCGGCATTAAATTGAAGTTTGGCTTTCCTAACAGAACAAAACTCTCCTGCCCCTTGGATCTTTAAGCCACATCTGTTGAGCACTAATAACCCTAAAGTCTCCGTGGCCAGAGCTGTTTTGGTGGCAGAGATCTACGCAAATCTACAAATCAGATTTCTTTGCTATAAAATCCAGCAATATTAATGTCTTCCTGTAATTAGACTTCGTTTATTTTGGTTAGAACGGGTGCTCTAGTAATAATGAGGAGATGCAGAAGCTCCCCTTCAAATGGTCAGAATATTTCTTCCCAGAAGTGTATCCTTAACTTTGCCCCCTCGAGTGTAAGAGCTGCTGCAGGGAGAGGATTTCCATGTGCAGGGTTTACCAGGGCATGAGTTATGGAGAGATATATATGTGTGTGTATATATATCTCTCTATATAGATAGATAGATAGATTTATCTATCTATCTATATATTTATATATATTTTAAAGAAGCCCGTTTGGGGGCAGGACTGTCCGTGCTGTGCGTGAAGAGGCAGTTCCAGTTGCTCAGAGGTGTTGGCTGCTGGGGCAAATCATAGTTATCATTATAATATCACAAGACACGCCGCTTGCCTTGCGAGCAGCTTGGTGTAAATTCGGCTTTTTGTCTCATAGTCGCTTGGGCTGATCAGAAATACCAGGTTAGTATTGTTGAACACACACACAAAAAATCGTTTCAAGCTTTCCGTGTTTCTCAGGCAGATAAACATTGGAAGAAAATGCGACGTTGGAATTTGATGGCAACAAAGAAAGAGTGTAAACGTTTTTTTTCTGCTATTTGCTGTGGGAGGAATGCGGAGTGTTCGGCTCCAGCAGGAAACCCAGCTTTCAAGAGTGGGAAATAGGGTTTTCTTTCCAGTTTTGTGACGGCCGCGTACAGATGCAGACCTGGAAAGCTCCATATCCTGTGCTGCTGTAACCCAAATCACAAATAGAGCAGAATATCTGATTTAAACATATTTGCTTCATTGCTTTTCGAGTTGTCCGTACGTGCAGTTGTGTGTAGGCAGCTGAGTCTGAAGCAAATCTTCATAATTGTGCAGCTCTGACAAATAAAATCGAAGTGTAAACCCTGGTGCACTCGTAACTGTAATAGTGTGAAAAACACTGTTCTGAGGAGACAAAGATGTGTGTTGGTGCATTTTGGGCTATTCCCATCTGACCTGCACAGGCAGCGGCGGCGCTGTGAACAGAGAGGCCGAGGACCCTGCGCTGCTGCTCCACAGGCTGCTCCGGCACCGCGCGTGCTGTTCACAGCAAAGATTGCTGTCAAAAAAACCCCAAACCCGCTTGGGAAAGCTGTAATAAATCCGACAGACCGAGAGCCGCTTCCTTGGTATGTTAGATGGGGGCCGTATATTAAATAAAACATCCAGGATGCTTTGGTTTGCTGTTATTTTGAGGGAGTCTGAGATTTAAATCCCGCGGTTCCTATGTGAGTGTGTGTCTTTATATGTGTATTTTTTTTCGCACAGTGGGGGATTTATTTCTGCTCCCCACTGGCTGTCCGATAGTTTTGTGCATTTTGGGCTCGGGGGGCTGGAGATGAGGTTTGCACGGGCACCTCGCAGTGGTGATAAAGCAGTTGCTGCGCTTTCTAGGTTTGTGAATTTTGTTAGCAGCACACATATTGCAGTGTCAGGTAAGGAAACGTGTTTCTTAAGTGAAAAGGGTGCAAAGTTTTCCTCTCTCCATAGGAAAGGTACCGAAACGTGGGTTTTGAACACTTAAATGGGTTCGGTGTCACTGAATTACATTGAGTAATCCAGCCCTAAAAACTTTAACTGCTGTAAGATCTGGAAATAGTGTTAAATTTTACTGTGGTTGTTCTGAGAAGAAAATTGATCTCTTTTTAGGCTACGCAAAATGGATTAACCTGTAGGTCAGGTTTATCATACGGATTCAGATACATGAATGCAGTTTGCCCTACTGTAGGGACGCTGGTTGGAGTATTTGTACAGGTCTGATTTTTAGCAGATCTTCAAATCCAGCGGGCGATAATGGAGGTGGTGAGACAGCCAGGATCCAGAAAGGCCTAAAAATCGTGGATCTTTGTATTTTTGTGGAGATGATTTGTTCAAGAGGGGATCTCATTCACTTTCCTGCCATCAGCATTTCCAGGGACGCCTTCCCTGCCTGGGAACCGCGAACGGGTGCAGAAAACATACCGAGGTGGCAAAGAACCGCTTTAAAACATTTCAGAACTGTCTTAATTGTCTCCTGTCCCTCAGGTGCTCTCCCGACAGTGGTCTGTATGGATTCCATGTGCCTGTCATCCCCCTTAAGGCGTGGGTTGTACGTATAGACCATTGCTGTTCTCACGTGTGGCTTAGTGGATGTGTCTTCATGGTGATTACATGAAAGTGTTTTGAATGCGCAATAGTTGTGAATAAATTCACACCATGTAAGCAACTTTTCCCAAAGTAAACTCATTTTAATGTGGGTTAGGGAGTGCTATTTCCTGATTTCTGGGCGTGAATAAGCTTATCTTTACATGGCAAGCAATTTTCGAGATTTGTTACCACAGGTTATTTTGGCTTCCTTTTGCCCTGATCCCACTAACATAAGAGGTGAGCCCATATTACCCAGAATATTCATATGGCGATAATACAATTCTACCTGCCACTGAATGTGGGGCTTTAAAGAAACAAACACTTTATTTCCTATGTTTTTTGGTAGGAGATGAGCATTCCCCCTTTAAATGTCAGAGCCGTGAACTGGAGTTGTTCTGGTTATGGAAAGTATACAAGAGCCTCAGAAATAAGGCATACAATAGTATTGTTCAGATTAATTACTAAATCTGATATCACCAGTAACTGAGGTTAATCTCTTCTACCACATTCTATGCATAGAGCCAAATATCCTAGATAAAGCAAAGACAGACTGGTGGTCTAGTCTTACCAAAGACAGGTAATACATAAAGGCTGCTGCAGTTTTTGAACACAAATGGCTTCTATGGAAATCTCTAGTTTTGTTACAATAGTCTAAGAGGCACAGTATAATCCTGCACTGAAGTAGGGAGATATCAGTTGAGGAAATCTGACCAAAAATAGATCCTGCGTAGAGTCCACATAGTCTCCTGGAAAACGGGGTGTCCTGCCTGACAGGTCTGATTGTACCAGAAGCTGCTGAGATTTTATAAGTGTTTTTCGTTTTTAATAAGTTCTGATTGCCTCAAGTGAACTATGAGAGAATCTCCTCGCTGGCACTCTTAATTCTCCTCCTGTTAACTGCCAAATAACCGTTTGTCATAGGTTTGCTTTTCTACATTGTTTCTACATTCATAAGAATTCAAATCAGGGTAACAGGTACCACTAAGATAAAGTGTCCCCATCAGCGGGACAAAGCGGAGTATGGAACATCCAAGTCTAGGAGGTGAGGAGGGTTTAACTTCGCAGGCGCCTGTTTGGGGACAAACATGGCAAAAGTTTTACAACAAGCTGATGTTTTTATGACATGGGGAAAGGGGAAAGAAGTGCTTGGGTTTTTATTCTGGAATTGAGTCATGATGCAAGATAGACTAGCGCAAGATAGGCTAGCTTAGATAGACTAAGCGTGAGGGACTGCGGAAGTGATGAACCACAACCCTCAAGAAGAAACAGGAAAACGTGCAAAATGGGAGCAGTGCCCTTTGAGCAAACGGGGTTTGATGATCCCAGATGGGCAGCCGAGTTCTTACAGGAGGGACGTTCACGACAAAACTGTTAAGATCCATCACTAATTAAACAAGAGAGATGTTTCAGCTTGGGGAAAAGAAAGAAGATTGGTGAAATCTGTGTGGCTACATGGAGCGGGACATTCGAAGACCTAAAACACAAGAAAGAAAAGACAACAAGGGCAGCTCACTTCAGGAGTACAAAGGGAACAGTACCGGTGTACGAGCACAAAAGAAGGAAGGAAGGCGCAAAATCAGGTGGAACTAACAAGAGACGTACAGAAATCGATTGGTAAGTACATTAATAATAAGAGGAAGACCAAGTAAAGTGTTTGGTCTGCTACTTGAGGGAAGCAGGGAGCTATTAGCAAATGAGACTGAAGTGTTCAATGACTTTTTGCATTTGTTTTCAATTAAAAAAAAAAAAATCGAAAGTGAGCAGATGGTTAGCACAATTAATACCAGCAGAAAATGGATAAGATCTCAGCCTAGGAGATCTACTGTTAAAGTCCTGCCTGTTTTAAAAGGCCTGATGGTTTTAATCTGAGGATACTTAAGGGACGGGCTCAAGCTCTCGTAGTCGCACCAGCAGACACGTTTGGAAATTCAGGGAGGCTGCACAAGCTCTCGGATCACACGGGGAGCAGCACGGAGCTCCTACCAGGAGTAGAGGGGCCTCAAGTAAAGGATAAAATGAATCTGGGAAATTATAGGGCTGGGCTTTCCTTTGTTGTATTCTAAATTTTTTATTGTAAGTGCTTGGTAACAAGGAAGGATGTGCCAGCCATCGTGGATCTGGTTAATTATGGTTGTATCAATTTACATTTTTCATATCAGGCTTTTTACATAAGTGAGACGAGGAAGATGTTCTGATTTTTAGGAAGACTTTGGGCATCCTCAGGTGGTGTTTTTGCTGCTGTCTAGAAAAATATTGATAGCTTGAGCTTGCACCGTTCCTAAATTTGCAGGTGGCATCAAGGTGGGAGGGAATGGCGGTGTCGTACAAGATAGACTCACTGTTTAAAATAATTCCCACCCATTGACAAAACAGTCTTAAATAAAGGTGACGCGGCTGAAAATTGTCAAGTATTCGGTAAAGGTCTTTCTGAAGACTCATCCAGCGTTGAATACAAGGCAGACAACTTTCCTTTCAGCAGGAAGGGACGTGCGGATGCTCAGCGCGAGTTGGCTCGTTGGGTGGGTGTAAAGCCAAAAGTGTGGGTGCTGTGGGGGTGCAAAGCCGAAAGTGTGGGTGCTGTGGGGGTGAGGAGCCCTGTCTGAGACACGGGGGGAGCAGCGGGCTCAGCTGCATCAGTGGTGGCTTCTGGGAAGGCCATGGGATGGTCTGGAAAATGTGAATGAATTGGGGAAAAAAAATCATTTGTTGAGGTTCCTGAAGAGCACAGAAAGGGTTAAACTGCAGCAGGAGAGTTTCTGGCTGGGAATCACAGAACCTCTGCTGACTTGCTGGACCAAACTGTCTGAAGTAGGTTGGAAAAGCCTCTCCCAGGGAGGGTTGTGGGGAAAAGCTGAACAAGATGCCCATGCATTTCATTCTGCATTGATAGGACTGCTTTGGTAAAACACTTTCCAGAGTAATTTTTTCCCAGAGCCTTATTTTTCTGTAATTCTGTGGTTTCTGTGTTTACTTGCTTGATTGGATTAGCATCTTCTACAAGTTAGTTGGATTTGATTTGGTTTTTTTTGTTGTTGAGATAATACTTATTTTAACCAGAAATAGAACTTACGACTAGGTTGGAATTATATTTTGCATCTAATTCTCTAGCTGTTAGGCTTGCTGCAAGGGAGCTAAAAAGTTTTAAGATGTATTGAGGGGAAGAAAAAAAAATCAAGGAGGCAGTGTAAGAGAACTTGTTTCATTAGATTATAGTGCTAGCGATTACTTAACGCATAGAAATTATGAAATGTAGCTTGTCGTGTAGATAATGTATCTTAAGGTATCTGGTGTTTAGGTTCATGTGGAGTTCTATTTAAAATTAGAAATACATATTTTATGGTAGATTGCCATGTACATCACTGTGTAACTAGTTTACTTTCTGGAGTTGCTGTGCACAAATACCTGTAGTATATAATGCTATCATAAAGTGAAGTGCATAGAAATTGTGTTCTGTGTAGAATTACTGAGCCTGTCATAAAGAAATATGTTGCTTTTCTTTATCATTGCTATTTAAAACCATGTGATTTCTTTATTGTCACAGGATGAATTTGATATTGAAAGCTTTAATAGTCTTAGCTGTGTCTTCTGTTTGTCTGAGGTTGACCATCCAGCCCAATAATAGGTTTTACCTACCACCACAGCAGGGTTCCACACATGTGAAGTCTTGAGCCGGCCCAAAGTTTTAAGAGATGCTGCAATGAAGTTCTGCTAACTCACACTTAAGAAAAGGTTTAATTAAACTTCTAAATGCAAAATTAAGGATTTCCTTGGGAAAAAAATATTAGAAATAAGCCGCAAATAATTGTAGCGGTGATTTTAATTGTGATGGGAGGTAGTGGGAACATCTCCCCATATACACGAGGTGATCTAAAATTGGTCAGCGTCGTGGTGTGTGGGGAACCGCTAGGAAATATTCTGCAAAGAGCAATGAACGGCTCGTCTGTTCCTGCAGGTAAATGTTCCATCTGCCCTGGGCTGGAAGCCTCGGGGCTGGAAATGCGGAGGGTGCGGGTACCCGGGGCAGACGCGTGGTTGGGCTGGAGCGAGGTGGTTGCTGAGCCTCCTTTTCTGCTTGTCGAACCCAGCTGAAAACCATCCGTTACTGTAATTAGGTGGTGTTACTTAGGAATGAGATGAAGTCAATTAGGTAAACATCTGCATTGCTTCTCCCAAACCTGCTCCCTCCGCAGCCACGGCTTTGTGAGGAGTACTAAAATACCAAGAACTTTAAGATCCGAAGATAAAACTCACTAACACCATTGGTATCTGTAGGTATCGGTCTGGATCCTGCTAGGCTGCAGAGGTGGGTGTGTTATCCCCTTCTTTGGGCCAGTGTAATGATGCCTGATTTAGAAATAAATCATTTACGCCTTTGTATCTTTCTGTTGATTTTTACCTTGTTCCAGGCTTGAGGGGTTTTGTTTCCTATAGCGGAACTTGGTCTGCTCCACTTCAGCTGTAATGTTTAATCCAATTGGGAATATTTGTGTCTAAAATAAGAGAGATTCTCTTTGTATCGCTCAGGAGTCCTTATGTGACCTGGTGTACCCCTGTGCTGGATGGAGCACCCCCTTCTCTAGCATAGTCCTCATTTAGTACCACATCCAACCCTGCCTCGTCTACAGACTTAATTGCCAGAGGTTTAATTATATTCTGTGAAAGCATAAAAAATGGGGGACAGAAAATGGAATAATCTCTACCCCGCCAGTCTTAGGTTCATCTCTCCATGTGTCCAACGTGACTTTTCAAGAATTACGGCAGCCAGCACCCACTGTATGTGCCCCAGTCATTCCACGTAGTGCAGACTGGTCTTTGGGGACGTTCTGGTGCATTTGGCCGTGTGGCTGAGGTTACAACCCAAAGCGTCCTGCGGAGACATCTGTCATTTCCTCAAAACCTCTCTCCAAACTCCTCACCCCCAAAAAGTCTCTGGATTTACTTAAGAAAGCTTTTTTCCGCAAAACTGTTGTGTTTTTTTGGCGCTGGTTATTAGATTTTTATTAGATATTAAATTATTAATTTTTAATGTTGATTAATTTTATTAAATAATTGAACCACGGGTTCCCCTTTCCCCTGGATACTTCCCTTGGCTGTTCCTGCGGGTTGAAGATGGGAACAGACCATTGCCCTGGAACTGGTTCCAGTTGCGGGAAAACCCTCTCTGTTCCAGTTTTGAGCCGCTGCCTTGGTTGCGTCGCTCAGAGTAGATATAACCAGATATTTGTCATGGGAATTGGGCCACTCATGCTCTTCTGTAAGTCGGTGGCTTTCTTGTTTTTCCATTAAAACAAGATGCGGTGCTGTTGGCACTTTGTATTCTGAAGGCCCGGTTTGCTGCCTGTAGAGATCCTGAGGAAACCTTGTCATTTATCCAACATGATGTTCTTCCAGTGTTGCCCGAGTTGATCCAGTTTCCATGAAACACTTTTCTTCTGCACTGGGATGTGTTTGAAGGGGCAGCTTTAGTTTGCAGTTGCTGCAATGCAGAGTAGATGAGCTCGTATGGCCCCCGCACCCCAAAAAACATCTTTATACTCTATATTCCTCTCCTCTCTTGTACTTACGGTGCTGGTTAACCACCTCATCAGTTGATTCAATTTGCTAATCCAAGAAAAAAAAAAAAATTAGCCTTGCTTCCCTCCATTTTCCCTAAATTATGCAGTTATAATTTGGGTTTCTAGTGGCTGCTGACCTACCAGGACAATGCAGTGTTCCTTGTCTTTTCAAGGCGGAAAGGGATTTTTTTTTTTCCTATCTCCAACCTGGATTAATCTAGTCTGAACTGAGCCAAAGCAATCGCGGGGAGCCACGTGAAGAACGTATCCCAGCATTGAGTATGTTCTTGAAAAAAAGGCTTGTTGGAGTCCAAGGTTTCCTGGCACCTCCC
>VWYH01000796.1:365227-385227 GCA_013399365.1 Pampusana beccarii | reverse complement strand
GAGCGGCTTTCGGTGCCCGGCCGATGGAAATGGCGCGTGGGGAAAAAAAAAAAAGTCATATGAAAATTTGATGCTCAGATCAATATTGTGGCACCCAGGTAATTAAAGTGGGTTTGTTTATTTGGCTCCTTATAAATAAAAAGGGCTTAATACAGACTAATTACACAGAGCCTTCCGTATACTGTAGGATAATAATGGTGGCAATTCAAAGTGATATTAAATGAGAATTAATAAAGGAATATTGAGTCACTTTGACTGCATTAAGCTGCATGAAATGATTTCTTATCTCAATTTAACTTTCTGTCCACAGTTTAATGATTGATAAGTTTGGAATTTTTATAGAGGTAATCTAAAACAATATTTGATTGCTACACTGAATTAATAACAAGCCCTTTTTTCTTGTTTATCAGCATATCAAAAGAGATGCTCCCCTTCACTTTAATGATGGTAATTTGTATAATACTTCTGCTGGATATTCTGCTTAGTTACATATGCTTTTAAACAGTATTTTGGCGATATTTTATTTTTCTAAGCGTGCGTGTACTCTGGGCAGTTTCTATTTATGTGTAACATATGAGGTTAGTAACTTACTCAAACAAAGCGGGTTAAAAAAAGGTAGAAACTATCTTCAAGTGAAAAATTGAAACCACATTTACATCCTGGAATGAAGATTGTGATTAATCGTGTTCCTTTAAAATGACCCCCGGAGACCCGCATGGCAAAAGGAAACATCGGTTTGAATGTTCTAAATTCGAAATGAAGCGGCCTGGATTCACTCTGCAGAAGCTGCTGTTTCTGCCGCCGGCCGACGAAGCGACGTGCGCTGGGATGAACCCGTTCGCTGGGAGACAAAACTTCGTGGAGGCGGTTTTGGTCTTTGAAGTGGCCGAAGGAAAAGACGCACGAGGTTCTGAAGGGCAAAGCCGCTTTATCTGTGCGATTAATGCACTTAAATGTGTTCAGATTTGGGTCCTTCGGTGCTGGTGTCCCCTCAGCACCCCTGCCCTCCCCTGGGCCGCGTAGTGGTGCGGAAGGTCGGAGCCTCAAGCCAAATGTCTTTATATATATGTATAGAGAGATATATATATAGATATATGACAAATTGCCGGTATTGTTCATCAATTTCTTTCTTGGAATGCCACATCAAGGCTCCCGAGGAGCTGGCGGTGCCGGTGTCCCCAGGACAGCTGCTCACCACGGGCCAGCGCGAGCTCCTGATGAGATTACAGGTGCGGGGGAAATGCAGAATTAGAAACATATCTGACGTTGCAATACTTGCGAAGCTGTGGCTTTGTTGATGACAGGACAATTCCGTTTTTGACAGTTTAATTTACTGTTGCCAATGGACAAGAGCAAAAGGAGAGCGTGGGGTGAGGCACCTGCCCCCTCGCGCTGTGTTTCACATGCTAGGTTGCAAAATCATGACTCCCTCAACCTGTCGTGCTCAAATGAGAAGGTTTTCGGCTGGGGAAATGGAATACATCAGTGCAGGTAATATTGCCTGACCTCATAAAACAAAAGGAAAAATTGCAGATTCTGACAGCCATTATGAATCTTGTATCAGCATCCACGCGGCTCCGAGACGATGTACAGTACATGTTTGTAATGGGGAAAAAACCCACAAACAACAGGGTTGCCAGGTTGACTTGCAATACGGAGCGCAAAGTGACTTGTCAGGAATTTGTCCGGGGATGGTAGAGAGGCTGTTGGGGTTCCTGGGGGTTTAGCCCGGAGCAGGGGTGTTCGCTCGGCTGGGCCGTGATGGAGGGGCTGCCGGGGGATTGGAGAACCACGTGTTTTAGGCAAATTTTGGTTCCGAAATTGCAGAGCCTTTTTCTCGTGCACGCCGTAAAAGTGCACGTTCTCCTGCTCTTAAACCAGACAATTTGGGATTTTAAATCCTTCAGCCTACAGTGTTTTCTTGCAAAGTGTGTTACAGCACCAGACTATCCACCCAGTTAAAACTGTATTTCTGTTTAAAGAAGTAATTTTATTGAATACAGTTGTTCTTTCCAATTCCTCATTAAGTTTTCCTCAGCTCTTAATTTCTAGATTTCTTGTGCTTTTCCTTATTTGATGTTGCACATTCATCCGTCTCATTTCTCTTTGGCATTCCTTGAGTTCTCGGTTTTCAGAAAGTTCTGAAAACAGGCGTTATCAGAGAGATTAGGTAAGCCAAGGAAATTAGGGGTCGGGTGAGCTGTGAGGCACATCTATTTGTGTACTTCAAGTGCGTGGAGTTTCTTGCAGACTTTCACTGCTTGGCCTGTATTTGATAACGAAGTAGTTCTGGAAGAAGTCTGTTAATCAGATCAGTTCTTCCTCTGCCCTCGGAGGAACAACGCTCCCTTCTGCGTTTCAGTGCTTGTCATCGGCTGAAAATGACAGATTTGAAGACAAACAATAAGCTTTCATCTTCTGCATCTTCTCCTCCGCATTCCCTTTATTTTGGTTTTTCTGGGCTGTATTTTTGGTGCTCGGTGTCACTGCGCATCCAGCGCTGGGCCGCGCAGCAGCCCCCGCTCCGCCTGGGTGCTGGAGAGCATCGCCCAGGCTTTCTTACACTCTTGGGGGGAATAAAAGCTCTTTTTTAGCCTCGGTTAATTGTGCTGCCGTATGTGCGGGCAGGTTATCCCCTCCGCAGTGGTGTTTACCCATCTCCGACCGCTTGGCGTTTGCTGGGACTGGAGTGCACTTGAATTAAATTGCGGCTCGTGGATACAACGAAAGCATCGGGATGTGGAAGGGAAACGGTGCTGGTGGGGTGGGCAGGTCCGTGGGATCCACCGGGATCTCCCCATCCTCCATCCCGAACCCAGCGAGGGGAACGGTTGGAAAAGGCAAATATGGGAACAGAGCCTAGGAAATTAGATAATTTCTGTTTTGTGGCTTCTTGACTAAAGTTTAAGGTCTTAAAAATGTTTGAAATATTAGCTTTGTTCATTCATGATTGTTGATGCCAGCAAGGTGGAATACATATCTATAGCAACGTATATATGCATTTAAGTGGTCTGAAGGACCTTACGTGAGAGCAGCCACTACCAAAAAAAAAAATCTGTCAAAGAAAATAGAGTATATCTGAATACGCATAGGGTGCTAAAATTCAGTGCGACACGTGGTAGATTGGATGAAAGGGTTATCCAACAAAACCAAACACAGTCCAGAAGGAATGAAAAACATTAAACTACAAGAGGGTGTAAAAGGCGAGCTTTCATAGTTAAATACTAATTTTTTAGCCACCCATGTATTAAAAATGTCTCTGTAGTCTTGTGTTGTGGGTACAGCCAGCTCTGCCACCAACAGCAAAGGTGAGCGTTCTGCACCTGCTTGGTGCTGCTAACTCCAGATTCCTTAATTTAAGTTGCTTTTGAGGTAATGAGAACACAAAGGTGGTGACATAAAAACAATAATTAAGGTCAGAAATCATAGAATAACAGGACGGTTTGGGTTGGAGGGACTTTATTGATCACCCAGTGCCCCCCTGCCATGACAGGGACATCTTCACCAGCTCAGGTTGCTCAGAGCCCATCCAGCCTGGCCTGGGATGGCTCCAGGGATGGTTCATCCACCAGTGCTACTTTTTACTTACAGGTGCATGTAAATGCGGGATAAATTAATCTGCCTGGACATACTGGCCTTGAAAAGACTTGTTCCTGAAAGCAATTAATTTGCCCACCTCTCTGGGAACCTGGGCCAGGCTCTCAGCACCCTCAGGGCCAACAATACCCCGTTATTAACCTGTACCTGGGTGCGGCTGCTTCTCGTGGTCGTCGCTCCCTGTGTGTTACCCTTGTGCATGCCAAGGGTTAGGAGAAAAGGTCCATGGAACTCAAATTATTATTGAAAAAGATCAAATAAACAAGTCGGGATTCTCGTTGGTACCAAGGCAACTAGAACTGCAATATCAGAGAGATAAGGAGGGTGTCGGGCACTGAAGCGAACGGATGCACCCAGGTTTGTTGCAGCGCAGCCCGTGACTGCAACTTTTCTAGTGGTATTGTGGAAAATCTCTGCAGCTGCCTGTTTAAATAGGTGTGAGGCTGCTGACTGTAACAGGCTTATAGCACCTTCTGTATTTGCAGCTATTAATAAGTCTCCTTTCCATAAATTATCATTTAAATGTCTTCTATCAGAACAAGCCTCTCGACTGAAAATATTGATAAAGATTTTGAGCTGGGTTTGGAAAGGTGCTGCTTTTTTTTCAAACATTCATTTGAGGGCTTTCTTTCTCACTTGCAGCTTATTTTTAGAAAGCCGTCGTTAAAATTCTTTTTTTCTTTTTCCAGGGGCTGAAAAATCCCCCCTGGTTCCCAGGCTGCGGCTGGGCGGATCGGAGGCCATCCTCGTCCCCTTCAATCACTCACGTGCCGCGTTTCACATTACCGGGTGACCGCGTCTCTTCCCTTTTAACGGCTGAGATGGTTTTGCAAAGGCCACTTCAAGTTTCTCGGCTTTTCACTCCCTTTTGTGTGCGACTGTCAGCGCCCGAGCCCCGGCCGTGACATGCACAGACCGGCTGGTTTTTCTCCTTCAGATCAGCAGCTCTGGACAGCTTCTCTTTCTCTGGCAGCCGCTTCAACCTGCTCTGTCTTGTCATCTTCGAGTTCAATATCTGCTGCTCTGAAGGAAAAAAAAAACGGGATGGGTTGGACCATTGTATTTGGTCTTTTGACCCTCCATGTTGCCCATGAGCAGTGAAGGATAACTTTTGACAAGCCATGTCAGATGTGACAGGCAATCTAGTTGGGTTGAGTGGAAATGTGCTGTACAAGTTTGAAGCCTTAGTTGGGGGCATTTTCCCGGTGTTCGGTGCATTTAAATTGACACAGACCTCGGCGTTGTGCGGCGCTGAGCCCCGCGTTGCCGAAGCCTGCGGTCTGTGCCTTTTCCTCCGCCTTGCGCATCTCATTCCACCCGTGCAACATCGCCCTTTCTCTGTTTCTAGTTTCCCATCCCTCAGGAACACGCATTAAATTTAGTTTTCATCTATGGGCACGTTTGATTTTTATTTTCTGGTTGGCGGTTGTATTTGACTGGTCCGTGTATTTCCATAGGTGATCTGAGCGTGATGTGACAGACAACGCCAAGTGCCCTGTTGTGCCAGGAGTTGTTGAATATTGCAAATTATTCAAAGAGCGTTGAAGGAACCTTGCTAACCTTGAAACTGCTTTTATTTCCGAATTAATTATTCAGAAATGTTGATAGTAGAACTTTTGTGAGCAGCACGTTTTCTGCAGTGTTACGTAGGCTTCGGTCAAGATCTGTTCTCTTTGTATTCCTTCATTAGCGGCTTGTGATACGTAGTTCCACTTTTACTTAAATTAATTCTCATTATGGATGTGAAAAGCTAGCAGATACCGTCCTCCCCGGTACCCTATTGAAACCCGAAGTCTATCAGCGCTGGTGATCTGGCTCAATCTGAATTTCTGCTTTTTCATACCTTCTGCCAGCATCCTGAGGACCGAGCTCTTGCTCGGCAGTGTGGCTCTTCTCGTACCCCGCCTCAGGTTGCACTGGGTGGGCAGCAGCAATAAATAGTGAGAAATTCCCTTTCGGATGCCTCGCTCCATCTCCCAAGCGATTCCTTCGTTCCCGTCTTGGTTCCGCGGTTTCGTTGCCGTCCCTGGTGTCACACGGGGTTTGTGGATCCCTGGGTTCCCGGCTGGTTTTCCCGGCCCTCGGAGACAAAAATGCGTGTGGTGTTTCCCCCTCGCTGCCAAACCACACTTTTCTTCATCTTATTGCCCTTTTGAGCTCACTGGATTGGCTGAATTTGAAAATGGTGCAATTGATGGGAATGAGTCTTTGGGAGTTTTGTCTGACCTGTGTTACATCTCAGCTTCAGAAACTGCCTTTTTTTTTCCCTGTGCAGCCACAAGTGCAGGCAATCAGGGCTTTTCCAGCATCCCAAGGCAGTTTTGAAAACTGATAAGTAACTGTATTTAGTGAAACCTTAATCTCGTTTAACTTTACACGACTTATTGAACTGTAGTAACTCTTGGTTTCTTTTCCTATTTTTTTAATGCTCGTGACCCACAAGCTTCCGGAAGACGAAAATTCAAGACCCTCACCAGTTCTGGTTTTGAAAGTGTTTTTGGAATGCAACAGTAAAAATAAACCCTCACGATTCAGAAATAAGTTTGGTTTCTCTTATAGAGAATGTCTTATAGAGAAATGTCTCTTTATAGACATTTTTACCGAAGATGTTCCTTGTGTGGAGTGGCTGTGACTGGGGCATCTCTTTAATCATCGCAGTCCTTGCCAGCCTTCTTCCTAGCATTTTAATTCCCTTAAATCACAATTAATTAAATAATCAGTCATTCGCACGAATAAAGGTTCACTCTTGCCATGAGCAAATAACAATGGCTCATTTTTCAGAGCTCCCCCACCCGCCCGGTGCTCTGGGGGAAGGTGCCGTCGTTCTTCGTGGTGGTTCTGGCCTTTCCTGATGCTCCCAGAGGTACATGGGGAAAAAATCTCCATACGGCACCTTTTTCCTTTGGAAAACATGTAATTTGAAGTGTTTTAAAGACAAGTACGTTACTGATGAATTAGTAGTTCTTTGATGGATGTTGCTTCAGATGTGGAGCAGTTCTATTTTTGCCCATTTCTTTCAAAAGTTTTATCGGTCCCGGTGTGTGAAGAACTTCACTTTAAGGGCTTCAAGCCCTGTTAAATACCTGAAGAATTATTTCGTTGTCTGTTTAACTACTCGGTGTTTGCCTGTGGGGAGATAATAGTTCCTTAGCACAGCGTTCACCGGGGCCTGTGGCGGTGGCCTCTCCTCGTACACATGTTCTGCTGCCTTGTGCTTTTCTAGATACTCTACATAGGCACGACTTAAGTCATTTGATGGCAATTTAATATCGCAGAAGACAGAGGAAAATGCTCAAAAACGCAGATATTTTTCTGAATACGTTCCTGTAGGAGGTGTTTTTGTTGAGAAAGGCGCTTGTGCTGAGATGGGTTTTGCTGCTAGTTTGAGGCTGGGGCGCGGGGGGACCCCCCGATAGGCGTCGTGCTAATTACAAACGCCGTGTTAACGAAACAGAACACCCAGAGCAGCGCTTCTTTGGGCTCTGCAGTGCCACACTGCTGGCTGTTGGGTTTTTTTAATTATTATTTTTTCCTCCAAATATTACTGATTTGGTTTGTTTTTTTTTTTCTTCGTGCTAGATGTGATTTTTCTTCATAAGCCGTTCACGTGTGAATTAAAAACAACTTAGACTGCTGGGTCAGTTCAGTCTTTAAAAAAAAAAAGACACGGAGCGAGCAGTTGGCAATAAACTTGTCCTTTTTGGCACCTGGAATAAAAACAGTAACATAACAGTACCTTTATATAGCACATAAAAATATAATTCAGGATAAGAATTCAGAGGTCACAGCAAGTGGTTAGCTAAATAGCTCTAGGGAGTTAAAATAGTTTGCTTATACAGAGATAAGGTGATATTTTATGTAGAAAGCCTATGTGTGGTTCCAAAGTGTGATGGTTTTATACGCAGTAAAACAACTTTGAAAATAACGTGCAGAAAAAGTTAAAGAAAATTTATTTTTGCAGATTGTAAAACATATAAATTGAGACTTACGAGGTGACTAATCCCGCTCTACTTAAAACTGTCTGTCATCCTTTGCTTTAATTAGCGAATTGTGGCCGTATTGTTTCCTACCAGCAGCTTCCTCCGTTTCTTTGGCCACACGTCGCATTTGTTGCGAGGTGTCATTAATGCTCCAAAAGCCTCCCGGTGTTTCTTGGCCATGGAGAACTTTGTGGTGGAACCCGTGGAAGGTGTCAAGGCTGTGGGGGCTGGAGTTGCTCCCCCAGTGTTCACATTTGGCTGCCAGAATTGCGGCTCCCTGGGGTCCCCTGTACCCGGTGCTGTTGGGGTTGTATCCGCGGCTCCCAGTCTGTTAACAGGAATTGCACCTCGGAGCCCGGCCCGTGCTCCTGCCAACGGCCCCCCCAGCCCCTCGCCCCTTTCGGGAGGGGTTATTGCTGTTTTGGGCAAAAACACGGGGGTTTGAGCGCTATTCCGGGATTAACTTGGGAACAGCAGCGTTTCGCGTGCCTTGGCTCACACGCTTTTCAGCCAGTGCAGTTATTGCAAATCGTCATTCCTTGGGGGGTTGCCCTGTTGGATCGGCTGGGTTCGCAGCAGGATTTACCCTCAGAAATGCTTTTTCAATTGGATATATCGGAGTTTGCCAAGTGCCAGTACAAGGGTTGTGTGTCTGCCATAAGAAGTCTCTGGTATGACTTCTGTCTCCAATAGTTGCTGTTCCAGCTCTGTTTACCAGACTGGTTATATATAAAGGTTATATGTATATATACTGGTTATATATAAAATATGTGTATATTCAATTCAAATAACCTTTTCAATTAAGAGAAACCATCAGTGCTGATACACCTATAGGTATTCTTGTAAATCTTCCTCAAAGCCGAAGCAGCTACCCACCTGAAGCCCTCCAGGAGGGATCTCAGTTTCTCTTTCTTCTGAAACTAAATGTTCTCAGCTGAAGTAAATCCAAATGTGTTCTCAACCCTCAGGGGTATTTTTGTTTGGGGGGATTTTTAGCTTTTTATAATGTCAACTTGTCCTAGACAGTAAACTTAATAATAACTTCTCATTTGATTTGGAAGACTTGTATGCAAATACACAAAGAAGTAAAGTAATTAGATTCTGACAAACTATTTGCTCAAATGCTTTATTCACTGAAAAATGTCAAGTCAATGAGAAGTATTCATAAACTTGTTAAGTTTGGCCAATAATTTTGAACATGGAAAATATTCTTGGGTTTTTCTTGGCAATTGACTTAAGATTTACTTTTTCTAAAAAAGCAGGGTGAGAGATTTTTCTGGCTTTTTGTATCTGTATATGAAGGATTTCATAAGGCATTGGCCCAAAGGGGTGTGAAGAGGATGAGGTCTCACTCTAGTACTTGAGCACTTGCTTATGGTGATTGAAAGGAACCGGCGTTTTCGCTGCCCATTACCCGTTCTTGCAGATAAATGTTGGGTTTGCTCCCGTGATTGCCGTGAGTAATATTTACTTTTTTCTTCATATAAAACTTAAACTATTTTGGTTTTTAATAGCTTTACAACAGATGTTTTTCTGAGCTTCTAAATGAAAGAAAAAAGAAGAGTTTGACCGTGTTTCATCGACCTTAGCAGGATGGCTCACGCTGTTTCAGTCCGTCGGAGTTACCTGGTTGTTACCTGTGCCAGACCTGTCTCCTGGGGCTGCCCTGGGTGTTTGGTGGCCTTCACCGTGGTTGTGACCGGCCGAGGACGACAGGAGGTGTGATCGGTAGGTTTGAGGCTGCTGCTGCCACCAGGGATGTGTTTTGTGCCACCTGTGCCAAAGCCCCGTGTGTCCCCCTGACAAGAGTGATAATATTTCATAGTATTAAAAATATTTTGACATGGGTTTTATTGACCCTGTGGATTTCACATTGAGATTGATGTTGTTTGCGAATGCTTTAAAAAACAAACAACTTTCAAAACCAAACCAACAAGAAAAGCCCTAAAGAAGAGCAAAGGCCGTTGGTTTTGCAGGGAGGTGTGCTCTGCAGTACCAGATACAAGGTTTTACTTTTTTCAGCTTTAAAATTGTAGGTTTTGATCTAAAAGCTTAATTTCTTTCATCAAGGAATTAAGCAATTGGTTAAATTCCATGAGAACATATTTAAACACATTGAGAAGATGTAAGCCGTGCCTGATGCTGAAAGGGTACATTCCCCATAACGCACATAATAATGTGGTTGTCCAGGGCTCCGTTCTTTAGGGCATTTGATTTACATTGGCCGACATCGAATTTTATGTATCTTTTTATATATCCAAATGAATGCCTTTGTTCTCCGATGGCAGAAAGACCCTCCTAACCCGCCTGGCTGCGGCGCAGGCCGTGAGCCGGTTTGGCCCTGGGCTCCAGCTGCAGACAGATGCTGGTGGCAGGATGGGTGAGATGGTTTGGTGTCCCCCAGTCCCATTCTTGGCTGCGGGAAGGGGAGGATCTGGGTGGCAGAGAAATCAGGTCCAAAGCTGCTTTTGCCGCCTCCCTGCCCTGATTAAACCTGCTGTGAAATAGCTTTTAGGAGTGGGGTTTCTTTGGAGGCTTTGCCTTCTCTGTTGCTTGGCTGTACACAAAGGACAGGAGGGGACTGAGGACGACCGGGACTTTCACAGACAGAATCGTTGTTGATGTTTTTTTACGGTCTCAGTCTCCCATTCCATGTGGTCATGGTCATGATGGGCACCTTCACGTGGCCTCCTTTAGAGATCTTTTAAATCAGTAGAAAAATCAATCAGGTTTTTCTCTGAGTAAACTGATAAGCATCCTTCCTTTCACGTCAGGAGTTCAACGACATCAGTTACTTAGCCGTGATGAATATCGTATTTGATAAATAACACTCCTTGTTTAATTACTCGATACATACACAGGTTATACAAATAATTACCTTTAATTTAGGCCTTTATTGCTAGCTTCTGCTCAGTCCTCCCATTTCTCGCCCCATCAGCCAAGAAGCAGGGAAGCTTGTCTCTGGTCCAGGCAGGACCAGACCGAAGCTGGGAGGAGGTTTTGTGGCCCCAGCCCTTCCCTAGAACCTCGTTCAGAAGAGGCCTCTCAAATCAACCCCCCCTTCCTCAGCACTGGCCTTTTTTACAATGCTCCACGCTTTGGTTCTTGTATAAATATCTGCCGCATTTCCACCAGGAGTTATTGCTGTTATATATTTTACAGACACTTTACTGTCATCTAAGTAGTTTATTTTATTCCCACAGCTAGGAGAAAACTACAAAAGGAATTTTGTAATCTGAATGTGATTGTGGGCAGAGAGTAATGTTTTGAAAAGGAGCTGAGAGTAAATTATATCACTGCTTTATTGTGTTTAAGGAGACTTTTCTATTGTGCGAGGAGTTAACATTAGTTCTCAAAGTTATTAACTGGATGTGGTTTTATTATGACTGTGTGTTTTGTCAATATAGGACTTTTTTGTTAGGTTTTTCGGTGCCAGTTAGGCTGCAACTTTGGCACTGTTGAAGTTTAAATATGTAAACTCAGCTGGTGTTGAAAGTTTGTTTAGGTTTTACCTCCCTCTCACATGCAGCAAATAAAGCAAACATTTTTTTTCCCTGGTAGGATATTTATAGAGGGGCTTTCTTTGCGCGCGATGCCGTTATACTGTGTTGTTTTGACAGATCATATTTGGAGAATCAGACTCCAAATATTTGTAAAGCCTTAGGAGATGATGGCTGGTGGTGGAGATGGAAGTTGTGTTGCTGAGGTGACCTTTGCAGCTGCCACCGAGAGGCTTTGCTGGCACTGACAGAACCTTTGCCACCGGCCCGGCCAGCTCCTCTCTGCAAAATGCTCCAAATGGTGCTTTTTAGATATTTTTTTAAAAAAAATTATATATATTTATATATATATATATATATTCCCAGCGCATGGTATTGTATCTGTGTGTGAGTTTTCAGATATTTGTTACCATCTTCCATTTCTTAAGGAGATGTCAAAGCCTCTACATCTGCAGAAAAATAAACGATATTAAAAAAGATAACTCTTGCAAAAAGAAAAAACCCTCAAATTCAACCATTAAAATAACGTCCTGTCCCCCCAACACTGATTCACAGAAATGCACCTGCTGGGGCAAAACTGGTCATGAACACCATTTTGGTGTTGTATACCTGTGTAGGTGTCTTGAATAGCCGGCTAGAAAGGAGGAAATACGAAAACAGGTTTTTTTAACCACAAAATCAAAATGTCAATTGGTATCCAAGTGATATCATTTCTCTGTTTGGAAAACAATTGCAGCGGTCTTAAAAGCTTACCCGGATAAAATGAGGGTTATTGACAGGAGTGGCCCTTTCCTTGAGCTCTTCTGGAAAAACAGAACAAAACCCAGTTTCTGGCATCCAGTGCTGAGCTGGAGCGTCGGCTTCTTGTTAGAAATAGTGGGGTTTCAACTCCTTAGAACGTCACGTGTGTCAAACAGGGTTTGAGGAGCATTTTAGCAGTAGATGCAGTAGATTATTTTTTATTGCGGATTCGACTACTGGTTGTGCGAGTTGGGAGAAATATGCGAAATTGCTGACAAGGAAGGGCCGAAGTAACTACTTAATTCTGCACTACTGTAGGTTGTTTCTTGTCTGTTTAATGAGTTGTTTCTGTGCATTTTTATTGCCATGGTATATCCAAACAGGCCTTAATTATCATTAATTCTATATGCATGCTGGGTGGCTGTGGGATGGCTATAGAGCTTTTATCTGGCCTCGGGTACCAGCGCCAGGGCTATCAGGGTGGGCATGTGGCCCTTGCATCTCCGGCCTTCAGTGCCACCTATTTCTGGTTTTACTCAAACCGTTGGGCTCATAAAAGTTAATCTGGTTTACTGTTCGTTTGTCTTCTCCCTCTCTGAACACACGGTAAAAACCCCATACATTTGCAGTATGGATTTACTAGACTGTTCAGTATTGAATATAAAGTGCAAGTATGGACCGCGTAAAGTAAAAATATTTCACGGCGTGTGCAAAAACATGGTTGATAGAGCAGAGGAGCAGCTTCTGAGCCAGGCTGATGTGGTCCAGTAGATCTCCATTACTAAATAAAGTGCTATCATGAAACGTAATGTGTTCCTGTGAATTACTGTTACCTGGCGAGATCGGGGTTGATGTGGCTGCTTATACCGCTCCTGGCCAAGCTGGTGTTTGTGCAGCGTCATTTTTAATTAAAGCCAGCCATTCATTTTTCTTAGATGTTCGTTTCTGTAAGTTATTTTGAATAAGAACGGGCTTTGGAGTCTCAGGAACAGACTTGAATATTGCAATCTTCTCTATTTTCTGGCTGTTTGAAAAGAAGTGAGCTGCAGAGGCATCTCCCCCCTCTGCAGCTGTATTTTAGGAGCTCTTCTGCCCTGTGATTTACATAAATGTGTTTTAACTAATGAATAGAGGTGGTCTGGGGCTCAAGTCCCCCCATGGTGCCCCATGCCATGGAATAAGCACATTTTATTATAGTGATATTTGGCAGCAACACTTAAACGTTGCTTTTCAAAGGTAAGTTGGCTATAACCAGCTCCCACACAACTGTAGCAAATAAAGAAGTATTCCTGGATCAGTCGAAAAACATTTTCACGCTTGTGTGCACCATGTGTATATACATGTGTATGCAGAGCATCCCTTTGATACGTAAGACTTGCTTTAGAAATGCAGCGTGCACCCATTAAAACTCCACTGTATCTCAGCAAATAAGAAAAAAAAAAAAATCTGAGTTTCTGTATCTAAATTTGTATTTTTATTATTAACAGTCAATGCGTTAAGTAAATATATTTTTATAACATGAACCCCGTCACTTCCACACAAGCACGCTATAAACCGTGCGATGTCCTGGCAGCCTTATTTTAACCGTAGCCTTCCCTTCTGATCAGGGTTGTGCAAGTGTAGTGTGTGTGAAACCATTATCCAGGTTATTTGATCATGGACGTATCAAGTATTGGGCTTTCGGCACCAGAACGTGAAGGGTTTTCTGTTACCTGCGTGTCTCAGGCCACGGGCACTGTGGGTACCTGGCTATTTACTGCATTCAAGCCCCGACTTTCATGTGTGTCATTATTTCAGAGGGGGAAAACCTTGAGTATCTATTACTTCTGGGGTATTTTGCTTATTTATAGTATTTGAAGACCCTCCCGTCCTGACACTTCACTGCACTTTCAGAAATCTCTGCACTGCCAGCGCAGCAGCCTGCTCCAGGCCCAAAAACATTAACTATCGAGTTTTAACTGAAAATGGCTTTTTCTTGTCCTCGCTATACCTTCTTATTAGAATGATGCTGTGGAAAATAATTAAACAATGAGGTTTAAGGTATGGTTGGTTCTTTAGTTACTGCAAATTTGTTTGGAACAAAGTCCTTTGTCACCGAAGAGTAATGGCATTGATTTCTTTCCATCTGGGCAGTTTCAAGAGTGTATTTATAGGGAAGTGTTCCTAGTATATATCGCACAAGTTCCATTTTGAATGAATCAAAATGGAAAGAGTTGGCAGATATTCCAAAACTGTTCCCTTGTCCGATTCCTGTCTGGCTCTTGAACAGACCAACAGAACACCGAGATGTGTCCTGTCTGATACTGAATTCGTATTATTAGGAAAATAGACTGACTTCTGCGAGGACACACTGTGCGCTTTCAGGTAAAGCAGAAACGAACATTTCTTTAGCCACCGCTGCAACTCGGGTCGTGGATGCGTTGCGTAGTCCACCAAAATGCATTCACAAAGATGAAAAGCGTTAATGTCCTGAACGATTTCCCGAGCTTTCCAAGGATGCTGCCTCCAGAGGCCTGACCTATAAAGAATCTATCTATAGGAGCTCAGTGGGGCTTTTTCTGCACGTCATACGTAGACTTTTTCAGGTCTACAGACTAGCAAATATCTTAATAGGTAACTCGAAAAACAAGCATATTTTCAGTGGGCTCGATTTTTATTCAGGGACTAATATTGCTGAAAGGTTGAAACCATCTTCAGAAAGATTAGGCAGCATTGGTGGTAGACTAATTAATTAATAGGTGCAAATGCCAAAAATATGAAAATAATTCATCACTTCAGTAATATTAGAACACTATCTTGTCCTAAAATTTGGCTGTGATCAGGTAGGAATAGAAGGGTTGCAGTCTGTTTAAGGCATTTCAGAGGAGTTTGTGCTGAAGCTGCTGAGGGGTGTTTTCCCTCTGAGGTCGTGCAGAAGCTTCTCACAAGTTACTGTTGTTTCTTCAGGGCCTAAATAGACTTCTAAGTCATGCTTGAGTGTGCACAGTAACCCGGCTTAAATCATGGCAAGAACCACGGGAAGAACTAAACCTGGTTTCATATGCCTCTTTATTTCATTCGTTGTTCATTCCCACAAAGCAGCAAATGGCATCATTTCAACTTTAGTAGTCTTAGCAAATAACTTCAGAAGTCTCGGGTTTGTAACGAAACCTAGCACTGATGTAGACTAGTCTCAATGTAAAGGGTTTTTTCCCCATTATAAAGTACTTTATCTGAATTCCCCTTTTTTGTTTGTGCCCATTTTACCTACATAAATTCCTTTCACAGTATTGATTGGCCTCCGTCACATTGGTCAAAACCTTCAATGCTTGCTTTACACAGTTATACCGCACCTCTTTGCTTTATAGTACAGACCTTACTTTAACCTGAACTCTTCTGAAATACTGTTTTAATTATGGTTTTTATTATGGCTTCGACAGCTCCTCTTCAATGTTTTGGTTTGTAGTGAAGCGCAGCATTTTGGGAAGTGTCTCTGCAGAGGTGCCCTCGTGTGCAGTGGCTGCTGCTGGGTTATTCCTTAACCTCTTTGGTATCTGTTTCACACAGTGCTTATATGGATCATATTTGCCTACATTTTGAGACTGTTGTGAGAAAAAAAATAACAATAAGGTTTGCTGAAGTCTGGGTGTGTTGCTGTTGAGGGCAGTATTTAATCCTGCAAATACTGCTCCTCTCTATATATCATGATCTCTCGTGATTCTGCGATATCATCGTTTTTATCACGTCCGTATCCTGCCTAATAGTTAATAAGTACAAATCTTACAAAACAATGAAAATCGCGGACAGTTGGAAGAGACTCTGAACTACTTTCTGTGTGTGTAATTGATTTTTCCGTTCCCGGCAGTTGCGTTCTGTACTTTATCCTGACTCTCCTATCTTGCTGGTTTGGACTATTTCTCTTAAATCATCAAAATAATTGTGATTTCTGATTCTTTCATGTAAGCTGCTCGGACCGTATCCCAACTTGGTGTGCGTTGGATTTCTAAGCATACTCTGTGATCAGCTCGGGCTTAACCAAACCTTACAGAACCTGGAGGTATAATGCCATTGCAGTTGGACAGCCGATATGTGAAGCAGCCAGTATATTGGGATGTATCATACAGGTATATCATATATCAGTTAAAACACACAGACTGGGCCTTTCAGCTTATATTACTGCAAAATATTACTTCATGCAGAGGTTTCTTTCCCTTTCTAACCATGCAGTAAATACTTCTGCTTAATTTTTTTTAAACTTTCCTTGGCACCTACCTTAGAGTGTTAACGTAGACTGTATTTCCCTCTTTTTTGTGAGAATGTCATCAACAAAGGTATATAAAAATCTTGCTAAAGTCAGTATATATTTCCCCTATTGCTCCCCCCTTATCCACGAGGCCAATTATCTTGTCAAAGAAAAAGATTAGATTTGTTTGGTGGTTTATAACCTTATGAACCTGAGATGCTTATAAATATTTTAATAATTTGTTCCATTATCTCTCCCAATATCAAAGTTTGACTAGTCTATAATTTCTTCTGTCTCCTTTTCCCCCGTCCCTGCAGATCCTCTGGGATCTCGTCTGTGCTCCGCGGGCTGTCAGAGGCGGTCACTGACTCTTCACTGCTCCGACCTGCCCCAATGAACTCACACGGAATTCGGGGTTTGAGCCTGGTTCGAGTGTAAAGCACTGCTTTATTTATCATAATTATGTTTGTTGTTTGGGAAGGTTTAACAGTTAGATCAGTACCAGCTGATGGATTAGTTCATGGAACATGAATGGTTGAGGAAGCTCAATGTGCAAGTGTACGGATGTATACAAGTAAACACAATTTGTTAATCTTAATTTGGGGAGCTGGCTCACTTCTGTCAGCTACAGGGATCTATTAATACTGCTTTTAAAGTACTTTGCATGATAAAATACAGAATGTACTGCATCAAGTTAATTTCATGCACCTTCACCTCGGGTTGATTGGTGTAAATTAAATTTGATCTTAATGGTTTCAGGCAGTCAACATGGAATGCAAAATCCTGTGGTAGAAGTGCCCCGAACTATTTTTACTGCTGGAAGTTTACTGTGTATTTTGACAATCTTGGTTGTCCAAAGTACCCAGTGAGGCTTGGAAAAGTGGAGGTGTGGTTTCTAAAGTTGGGGCGGTGATGCTTTTCTGTGCTGTGTGCAGCTGTGGGTCTCTTGAGGCGATGGGCCCCTGTGTCTTGCGAACCGTGTTGTTATTTGCCCTGGGAAATATCCGAGGTGTATTTGGTCTGGTCTGTGATGGTCCCAGCGATGTGGACGTTGCCCATGGAGCGGCTCAGCGGTTCCTGCTTTGGGAACAGGTTTGGAGACATCTCAGGGTGATGTTGGACCTGATGCGTTATCGCGGTCGGACCAAGCTCTTGCAGTCTGGTGGTCTTAAGAAGCTACAAGGAAAAAAGGCGCCAGGATAGGGGGAGATTGATATTTAGTAGTCTCTCCTATGTGCTGTTCAACTCAATTATTATTTAGACTTTACCATAAGTAACGCCCGTAAGTATTTTAGTGAAATATTGCCAGTATTGCTCTTTAAACACGATTTCCTCTCCTTTTTTGCAGCAAAACCTGTGTCTTGCCCCAGCACCTCCCGTGCTGTCGGTCAGTCTGACGCCCTCTGGCCCTGTGTACATGCGCATGTTTGTGTGTATATACTTAAATAATTCAATTGGATGGCCGTTCGAATGTCGTTTTGCGCAGTGCAGAAATGTGGCGTTGCTGCCAGCGCACAAACAATGTTTTTATCACCATAAATACCCGAGCAAGGGGGGGTTTGTGCTGCGAACAAAGCCGGGGCGGCAGCTCCGCTGTGCATTGTTCTTGCAGAGCAAAGATTCGCAGGAATCAGTGGTGCAAGCACCGCACTCCTCTTAATGAGAATTTGCTCCTTACTAAAACATGATGAATATTAAATACTTTTAGTAACAAGCTTTATTATGCAGTAACATGTTTTTTCATACGGAACAGATATCTCAGAACTTGAAATGAGCGGGCGCAGAGGTTTGTTGTCACGCAGTTTAGAAATTTGCCGTGCGGTGCTGTTCTGATTTGGAGGAACCTGCGGGAAGGAGCTGGGTTTGCTCTGCAGGGTTTTTGACATGAACACTTCAAAACCGTGTTTGTCATTGAAGTGTGGTCTCGGTTCTCAGCCTTTCAAGGGTGAAAATTTGGAAAAAGGGCAGTTAGGGCTCCTAAACACCTCTTGCGTAAGAAGGTTTTCCGTATTACATCAAAAAAACATTGTTTTAAAATGATTTCAAGCACGTTCGGGTGGGTCTGCGCTGCTGGAGCTCCATGTGCCGCAACCACAAATACCCTTAATTTGGGTGGGGGGATGTTCCAGCCAAAACGTTTGGGGTTTTTACACCTTTTTGCTCATTCCTGCTTGGGGAGGAGTGGGGTGAACTGGTCCCGAGAGGTGAAAACCTAAAAATCTGCCCTGGGACCATCTCTGCTTGGTAACGCAGGATGCTCGGCCCAGATGTTGCATTACGAAGCAAAACAGCAGAGAACATTTTTTCCCCACAGATCTTTAAAAATGAGTGACTCTTTTAATTTTGCATTGTCAAGAAAAGACAGAGAAATGAAGTAATATTTTTACTTCAGTGATTTAAAACAATTTAATCTCCGGATAAACTCGACTGCAGCTTCACTCCAGTGCAATTGAAATAAAACATTATGAAATATTAAAATACTCCATACACACACCACTAAGATTAGATAGTCATTAGGACTGAAATATTGGCATCCTGTTAATTATTGCATTGCAAATGTTTGAGGGAGAAAGCGCATGTTTTTTTCCCAAATGAAGTCCAGCAAATTAAAACCTGAACTAGAAGTGATAACTTCAAATATGATTTATTTTGCAACAGACATCCAGAATAACCCCATGGAGATTGTCAACAGTCAAACAAGAGCAATGATAAAATGAAGGAATCTCACTAGCTGACTGCTTTATCTTATTTGCTCTAATTAATGCCAAGTAAACAGCTTGTTTTTCCATGGGACTTAGAATTTTATCTTAAAAGGGAGCGGACGGTGCGCTGCTGGTGCAGGGATGGGTGTGGAGATGTGTGGAGCTCACTGGCTGGTGGTGGCCATGGCAGCCTTTTAGCGTTGTTTCAAGGCTGTAAATAATAATAATAATTAGTAGTAGTAGTAGTATCATTATTATTAATGATAATGATAATAATAAAATAATAAAAATAAAATTAAATAAATATTTAAATAATAAATAATAAATAAAATAATTATTTAAAATAATAATAAATAATTAAAATAATGATAAAAATTCATAATAACAATAATAATAATAATAAATCCAACTTCATCCACTCTTGAACTCTCGGTGGGATGAGCGGGTGCATCTCACAGCGGCTCCCCCAGCTTCTGCTTAAAAAGCGGTTGAAGAGGGATGTCCCATGGTATAAAATACTGCACGTGGTACCTGTGACCCTCTCCCGTTGCTGTCTCAGGCTGTGCTGGAGCATCCGTGGGATGGAACTGGAAATATTCCCGTTTTATCGGCAGAGCTGCCTGAGGTGGGAGGATATTTGGAGGACGTGGGATGATGTCCTGGGCTGTGGGTCACAGGCTGCCCTTTGGCCAGGGGGGTAAACACACACAAAACCCTTTTTTCCGCCCTTCAGATCTGGGTTTGAGCTCTAATGCCTCCAATTTGACTTGGAATTTAAAAATGAGATTTCTTTAAATCCTACTTGGGAATAATAAGAAAATTTCTATTCTGCGGTCTTGTTGAAGAAGAATATTTGTGGAATTCCGCCCCGGGGCCGGGCTGTGTTCTGTGTGGAAAGCGCAGCTCTGCCAGTGCCCCAAAACTGGTTCTGGCTCTGCCGTTTTATTTCCGTTCGGAGCCACAGCCACCCCGTGGTGCGGGGTGGTTTAGTGCAGAACGGGCAGCACCGATCTCCTCACGCTGAGCACGGGCTGCCGGCAAAGTTCTCGTTTATCCGGTCGCTGATGGTTAGAGAGAGCTTCACCAGACGGGGAGAGTGCCAACAGGGCTGGCTTTAGTGCTGGCGCCGTTTGGGAGACGCTGGAAAAGGTGAATAGTGTTTCCTGTTTGGTAAGGGTGTGAGATGGTGCGTTTTCTGTAATTATTTTTCCATCAGGCTCTGGTGTCCTGCAGGTCCGGGTTGGTGGCCCCAAACAAC
>VWYH01000796.1:352727-360227 GCA_013399365.1 Pampusana beccarii | reverse complement strand
GAAAACAAAGCCAACCATTTCAGCTTGCACGCATTATCATCCATCTAAGGAGAAAAGCCAGAGCGAGGGTTGTACAATGAAAAATCTGTCAAACCACCAACCTGGTACTTTCACAGGGAAAAAAGCTGTTTAAAGTGAGACAGAAGAAAAAGGAAAGTTTTGTGTTGGGGGGGGGGTAAAAACCCAGATCTTTAAAAGCCAGATCTTAGGTCCTGGGTTTTTTTTTTTTGGGGGGGGGGTGTTTTTTTCAATCTTTTTCTCCCTTTTTCTTCGCCGGTGGCCATGGCCGGCGGTTCGAGTCCCCGGCGGGGGCCGGGTTGGGGCGCGGGGGGGCCGGGGTTCCAGTACAGTGGGTAGGGACACGGCGCTGACAGCCCGGCCGTCCCCGGGGACCCCCCCTTGGAAGAGGACGAGAGGGAGCGAAACCGCCCTCCGGAGAGAGGAGACGGGGCCTGATGGGCCGAGTCCGCAGCCCAGATGAGCTGAAAAAGGCGAGTTTTGGAGCGCACGGGTGGGAGCAGAAGCAGGACCGGGGTGGGGAGAGGCCTTTGTTTTTCCAGAGTGGGGGGGACGGGGGGGTCTTTCAGCTCCTGCGGTGTGCGGGATGAGTCGTGGAATCGTTTGGTTGGAAAAGGACTTTAAGATCATCAACTCCAGCCGCTGACCCAACACCGAACAGTGTTGCCCCCTCCCAGGCAGCTGATCCAGGGCTGCGCGAGGGGGATCTTGGGCTGGCGTTAGCGGCCAAATCCAGGACATTTCTAGATTATTTTATTTTAGTTATTGACATCAGTTTCTTTCCCCTGCCGGAAGAGTTGTACGGAAATTCGGCTCCAGCTGAGTCTGCAACCCACCTGAGGAAAGCCAGGCTTAGGGATGGACGCAGACTGGATCTGGGAACAATTTCTTCCCCAAAGGGCTGTGGGGCATTGGACCAGGCTGCCCAGGGCAGTGCTGGAGTCACCATCCCTGCAGGGTTGGACAGACAGATGAGGTTCTCAGGACATGGGGCAGTGCAGGGCTGGGTTATGGTTGGACTCAGTGATCTTGAGGGGCTTTTCCAACCAAAATTATTCTGTGACATGGTGAGCGTGACCTAACCCGACCTTCATTCTCAGCGGTACCTTTGTCGTTGTTCCTCAGCGTGTTTGTTGCCCTTTGGACGCCGCCACCTTCACTGGACCGAGGGGAACCAGGCAGCACTTGGCAAATCCCATTTTGGGACCGTAACTGTGTGACCTGGGGGCTCTCCTGGATCTCCAGGTGGAAGATCCGTGGGCTCGGTGGGGAGGTGGGAGGTCAGAAGGAGCAGGACAGCGGGTGTCCTGGGCTGAGCTGCTGGGGACCGCAGATGGGGCAGAGGGAAGATGGTGCGGTGCAGAGCCTGGGGCAGTGGTGTTTTGGGTAGACAAGGCCTCTCTGAATGCACTGCAGTCTTTTTTTCCCCTTTTTTCAGTCTCATTTCCCATAGAAGTACAGCTGATGCCATCTTGCTGTTAGGTCCTTCTCGTTTCCTTTTCTCCGGTTACTTTTGAGTTTGATGGATGATCTCACGCGGTTTGACCACGGGCTAGGAACTCGATTATTTTTCCACCAACGCCAGGCAAGCGGGTGTCCATGAGCAGGGCACCCGCAGCATCGCTCCCTCTTTGGGGACACGGGTGTTGGAGAACCTTTACGGACTGATAGCCATCAGATTTAACGAATAGGCACACATCTATTAATCGCAATACTTGTGGAACAGGTTCCCGATATCTGTGAGGGGTTTTACCATCCCCGTTGCAGAAGAGCTGCTCCGCTGAGGGCGGCCGGTGGTGGGTTGATAATCTGACCAAATATCGTGATGCTCTTCAGTGCGATCAACCGTCCGCTGTCTTTTTGGGTCCTTTTCTAAATCCTGTGCCAAATTGCAAATCCAAGCTTAAGTGTGTGTTCGTCTGTCTTCATAAATAATGCATCGCCCAGAAGTGTTAAAGGGGGAGCTACAAGTGAAACTGCCCTACAGTAATTCAGGGCTATAAATCATATTTTCTGTTCGTTGTGGATGCTGAGACTGGCTTAAGGAGTCAGAAGCAAGATGGTTTCTGCCACTTTATTATGATGTTTTGGAAACATTTTTTTATTTATCCCCATTCCTCTGTGTGTGTATATATATATATTTATATGTATACACTTTTGAATGCTTCCTTTTCAGCTGTCAATGGAGGGTGAATCCTGGACCTGTAAAAAGTAGGAGTTTTCATAAGGCAGACAGTTACAGATCGCTTCAAATGGCGAGTGGCTTGAATAATATGTTCAGAAATTGTATCATTTTGGGTTGGACAGCAGAGATATTCTGGTTTTGGTCTCTAAACCCATCCTGGGTTGACCTGGGTTCTCGGGGAGCTGCTGCTCAGTGTGTAATTTCCCCAGTTTCGCAAGGAGGTATCTGCTATTAATAATTGTTCGTTAATCCTCCTGGCAAGCTGAAGTGATCTAGCAGTTCAGACAAAAGTACATGAAGAGCAAAAAGCAATCTTTATGATCATCAGGCATCACCCCCAACATTTTCCAAATTAGCAGAACTCATGAATTTTGTTTTCTGGAGGACCAGATTGAACCCTTTTTGAGGTTCTATCTACTTCAACACCTTGTTTGCTACATCAAGTTCACCTCAACTCCCTTGTACCCAAACATTCAGTCCTTTTGCTGTTGGGTTTGCTCAGCCCAGGTTGAGTTTGTTCCTCAAGTCCACCCAGAGCAACATTCCAGTGTGGAGAACCATAGAAATATCTGGTACAATACGATGTTTTATGGCAATCAGCATGATTTAATCCACCTCAGCTTCACAGTAGGAATAGAAGGTTCGGTTTATAAGGAATAAATGTGGAAGGACTTATTTCTGTTGTAAAGATTTTCTGACAAGCAAAAATATAATGCTTTTTGAAAACCTCATTAGAAAATCAATTATATCATGACACTTAATGTTGTGTTATTTACAAGCAAGATGTCTTGTTGGGAAAAAATGCTATAAAAATTCACGCTTAATACAGAAAAATGTTAGAACATAAAGAAGAGTTAGGTTTCATTATTAGCATGTTCAAAGTAGCAATTACCAAATATGAGTTTATGCTTAATCAAGAATAGCGAAAATATGCGATCACGGAGTGACACGAGGTATTGCACGCTCCGAGGGAAAAGGGCCCAGAGACCCTTTCAGGGCAATGATAATGGGTTTATTTACAGTATTCTGTTTATGCAGAGTGCACGGATCAGCCTGCATCGTCTCCTCTTGCTTTTCCTAATTACACAGACCTTTACCTCTGGTTTTAAATGCTTTCGAAAAGCAAAGCTTGTATTGACTGGGAAATGGCTGTGGCTGCTAAACCAAGATTTCTGCTTTGGAGAAAACGTGGGAAAGTTCTTCAGTGTTTCAATTTGATACTGAGGGGTGGGATATAGAGCTGAGCGAGTTATTTTAGATTTGGGGCCTAGTTGAGGTGCTGATATGGGGATCCTCTGTATGCAGTTGTGTGTGTCCAGTGTTCAGCTCCAGTGACTGTCGTGCAATCCCGGCCCTGAGATAAAACACGATTTTCAGACTGAATATTAAAAAAACCCCAGACAAACGCACAAAACAAACAAAAAACCCCAAACAAACAACCAAACCACCAACTAAAACCTGAGAACATTTCATTTCGGTGAGCAATAGTACTAGTTTACATCTGGTCAGTCTCAGAACAGCTTTTTATAATCATAGAAAAATCAATTATTCAATTTATATGCTGCTAATTAGAAACACATGAAATTGGTTTTGGTTTGTTTGGGTTTTTTTTTTAAACTGAAACAGTTTTTACGACTGGACTTATTCTCCAAATGGAAAATGCTTGACGTGAAGCGGAAAATTTTGTTTGTCATGCAAATACGAGCAAGATGCAGCTAACCTATTATAGACTGCAACACTCATACCGAGGTAAATACAAAAAATAAATTTCTAGCTGAAATCATTGTCCTAAATAGCCTTTAATCTGAGTTTGTATCAGATGCAGAACTAATGATGCTTATTTGCTGCAGAGTAAAACCAAAAATGTGTGACTACAGGCTCGTATGTGCATTTCTGGCAGAAATTCTACGTAATGCTTGTAGCAGTTTGCTCTGTATTGCTATAAAGTCCATGTGCTGGCCAGCCGGTCACTCCCAAGGTTCTTCTTGAAGACAGGACCCAGACTTAGAGTCGGAGAATCGTTTAGGGGTTGCAAAAGGCCTTTAAGATCATCGAGTCCAACCGTTAACCCCACGCTGCCAAGTGCAGCTCTAGACCATGGCCCCGAGAACCTTATCTACAGCTACTCGTTTTCTTCCAGTTTCAGGAATCTCCTCATTAACAGTTTGTAGTTCTGAAGTTAGAAACATTTTTATTACTCTTATTTTTGGTGTGTTTGCTCTCTGAAAGGAAATATTTTAAGGAAGGCTACTTTATGAATTTTGGATGTAATTAATTTCTTAGTGTAATGCCTACTGAGCTGAGTTTATTGTCTAACATTTTGCAGACATTATAAAGCGCACATTTCACTGAATTTTCAAAACGCTCTATTTTTTGTCTTGCCCTGTCTTTAGGGATAAACCTCCTTCTTGGGGATGGCTGTTCATTCGTTTTCCAGGCTCTCCATAGCATCCTATTGCATAGCAAACCATTTCTTTTTAATTTTAAGTGCTTGTGACCCGGGCACCGTTGATGTAGTTGAAGATGCTTTGGATCTTCTGGTTGCATCAGGGTCGAATCCCTGGCCTTGAGCTGGGGTCGGAAGAGGCCCGGGCAGGGCTGCCGGGAGATGGAGCAGGTCTGGCTGGAGATGTTTGTGTTACTGGAGGCTGGAGCTGGCCTGATGTGTTTTGGTTTTCCTCCTCTCAGTTCCCGTCCTGGAGCCGATGTGTGAACTGCAGTATTTCTGTAAGACTTACAGCACCTGCTTCCTTGCAGGGTTACACCTGATTTTTTTTCCTGCCTCTCTCGTGGTCTAAGTAGAATATTCAAAAAATCTATATTCACTTACTAAAACTGAAGCAGGGAAAAAAAATCTTTTCCAAATTCTGCAGAAGTAAAACCTTACTCCATCCTGCCCTGTATTTTAGCCCATATCCGCTTGATTTGTTCTTACTTTTAAGAAGCTATGGAAGTTTCTGAAGAAGCATCGTGTGTGTTCGTTATGAATAAACAGCGAGCGGCAATTTTGGTTTTCTCCCTGTCTTGATCTCTCTACTCAAACCATTTCCATTGATGCTGCAGCATAAACTGTTTGTTGTTGTTTTCTCTTTATCGCTTTCTTATGAGGAATCAGCCTTTTGTGTTGTTCATCTGTAAGACTTGAAAAGAAAAATGTAACGTCAGCTAAGATAGGATGAGGGCCAGAAAAGTCTGACTCTCTCCTCCGATCCATTAATCTTGATGTTTGAGAATTCAGATATCCTCCAGCGAAAGCAGGCGCTTGGTTTTTGTGTGCGGGGACTAGGCTTGAACTACGGGCTGAAAATTTGAGCCAAGGCACCGGCAACCTGATTCCGAGCGCGCGGTGCTCGTTCTTTCCCAGGCTGGCAGCAGAGCGGGGAAAGTCCTGAATTTCTGGGAGGGAAATCTCAGGTGCGAGCTTGGGACACTGATGAAAAGGAGAATGACAGGTTAGTGCGTGTGGTCCTGGTTGCCTGCCTGTCACCGTCCCCTCCCCGGGGGAGTTTCTCGCTCCCCGTCCATCCCCGCGCTGCTGGAGCATCGCCGTAGGGATGAGGTCTGCAGCAGAGGGACCGGGATGCTGCCAGCCTGACGCTTGAGCTTTCTCCCCATCTGGGAGCTGCTCTTCGCTTTGTCTCAGTTGTGTTTCGGCAAAAAAAAAAAAAGGAAGAATTTTATCCTGCTGGTTTTCAAGGCAGCCAAGTGGGATGAGGACACAGGATTAAGAGCAGGAGATGAAGTCCAGGCTTATCTCCGTTGCCGTGGCTCTGCTGACCATGGGATGGGCCAACCCTGGCACTGCCACTTAGCTCCTGGTGATGGGTTTTGATCTACAATGGTTCACAGACAGCTTGCATAAAGCGTTATTGGTTGTTAGACTTGCGGTGCATCCTCCTAAAATAAACTTTAAGGTGTGTTTCATCTGCATTTTCAGGAGTCTGTTACTTTGGCTTATGTTATTATTTAGTATATTGTTTAATATGTTAATATTTAATATAAATACGGGCAGCGGTTGCCCGGAGCAGCTGTGCTGGCTCCATCCTCAGGGGTTTGGAAGACCCGATGGGCAAAGCTGCTGTGCCCCGATGTGACCCTGCTGCTTGCAGGAGGCTGGGCTGGAGACCTCCCTCATCCTCACATCCACGTCCATGAACACCTGCCCACCTGCATCCCCATCTTCGGGACCGTGCTGTTGTACCTGTCTCGAGTACCAGCGGCCGTAACGTGCTTTGCAGCGAAGTCGTGGCTCGGGAGTAGTGCGGTTTTCACAGTCCCCACGTCTGGATCCCGGTGTGGTCCGGGCGGATTGCTAGATCTCAAATTCAGGTTTTTACGCTCCAGGGAAAAGCACAAACTTATTCAACTTCAACCTGGTGTTTTTGCTGCATCTCCTGCCCCCCCGCCCCCAAACGTGGATTTCTAGCAAATTCCTCTTTGCGTGAAGCTGTGAGGTGCCTGTTTTCTTGCTGTTGCACTGGTAAGTGTCACTTTGCAGGTCTAGGAAATGAGCAGAAGTGTTTTCGCCCAGCTGTCGGCGTTTGGCTGAGGCCGTGCAGGGGACGCTGTCAGCATCGCTGTCAGCCGGGGAACAGCTCTCGTGCAGTGCATTTCCAGACCTTGATCACCACAGGCAAGAGGAGCTCTTCTCATCGGCGGGGCCCGAGCTGACCATAAGAAAAGGAGCGATAAATTTAGATTATTTTGGCATCTGTAGGTCATTATTGGAATTATAGCAGCTGGCTGCTAGGTCATAAAGTTACTTTGACAGGTCATGAATACTGAAAGTACTCTAACTACCATGCCTTACTCTTATCGTCCTCATTCATTATTGTCAAGAAGATATCCTCTTAGAAAGACTGGGCATAAAGTTTAAGAAGCGATAGGAGGAGAAGGCTTTTAATAATATTCCTCCTTTCTTCCCTCTTTCTAGAAGAAGGGATGAGAAGCAAGGTTAAATTGTTGGAAGGGAAGAAGATCTACTGAGTTGGAAAAGCTTAATAGTTTATAGTTAGCAATTTATTTAATTGCTGCATCTTTCTGAACCGTAAGCCCATGATGTGATCATAGCTCATAGAGGTGAAGATTTGCCAACTTTTCCATCCTTGGCTGTACATAGCTTGTTTTTTTGCATAAGCAGAAAAGACTTATCTCTTGCTGGATGTGTTCGAAACACAGATTCATTGGTTATTCTACAACAACTAGTAATTTTTTTTAGCTTTTAGTCATATGTACATACTTGTGCATGCTGGTGAGGGAAGCTGGCACGTGCCAGTTTTTTCTTAAGTAATGAGAGG
>VWYH01000796.1:322727-347727 GCA_013399365.1 Pampusana beccarii | reverse complement strand
TCCAGAGGTTTGCAGGAGGGTGGGCGAAGCGATGGACGTGCTGAGGCCAAGGTGGTTGGTGAAGGGGAGATTTTGTTTAAATTCCAGTTCCTATCCTCAGTCTTCAACCAGCGGCTTTTGAACTAGCAGTTTGTAGACTCTTATTGTAGTTAATTATGACAGCAGTTTTTTGAAAACGGTGTTTTTATTGGTTTTATTGATGTGCCCTGCTGTTTTTCCAGTCCCGTGATTGCGTTCTGCTTGGTTCCCCAAGAGAAGAAAAGCTTTCCTTCGTGGTTCGGAAGATGCGGGAGCACCCGCGGCAGAGCTGGGCGGCTGGGGAGCTGCTCCTGGGCAGGGACCGGTGGTGGTGGGAGCCCCATTCTGCTCCAGAGCCTCCTCAGATGGAGCTCTGTGTCTGCTCTGCGTAGGTGCACGTGCGATGGGGTGTCAGAGAATCACAGAATCATTTCAGTTGGAAGAGACCCTCAGGATCATTGAGTCCAACCATATCCCAACTCTAGCACTAACCTATGTCCTTAGGAACCTCGTCTAAACGCCTTTTAAACCCCTCCAGGGATGGGGACTCCACCACTGCCCTGGGCAGCCCATTCCAACACCTGACAACCCCTTCCATGAAGAATTTTTTTTCCTAATATCCAATCTAAACCTCTCCTGGTGCAGCTTGAGGCCATTTCCTCTTGTCCCATCACTTGCTACCTGGAGAAGAGACCAACCCCCTCCATGCTCCAACCTCCTTTCAGTAGTTGTAGACAGTGATAAGGTCTCCCCTCATTTTGTGTCATTCCACAAAACCTCCAACAAGGTGACCCACGGCACTGCAGTGCCTTACAAACAAGCAGTACTGCCGAATGTTGATTGAAATGAAGGAAAATACTCCATATTTTTTGTTTTTCCTGCCATTGTATTTCTGGGTTTGAGGCCTAATTGCTAAGAAGTGAAGCGATTTCTTCGCTGGGTGATGCTATTTTAGGAAAGATCCTGCCAATGCATGTAGGAGATAATCCCAAAGCCTGGCAGAAAAGCTTTGGAAAGAATATATTGATTAACTCTGCTGTTTTAATTGCATGTATTAGCAGTTTTTTCTGAGCGTCCTGACCTCAGCCCACGTTGACCTGAAACTTTGGATGACGAACACCACCTAGGAACCCAGATCTTGACAAGTTTCGTGATGGCTTCATGTGGCGCTGGTGTTTGTTTCTGTGTTTTCTGAACGGTTATACCTGATTTAAAAAAAATAAAAGGCGGAAAATATTTTCATGACTCTTTCAAGCAGCAGGTGGGCAGCGCATCTCCAGTTGTGGCACGTCAGGTTGTGTGCGCATCTCTGTCCGAGTGTCCCAGCATCCCATGGGAGATCCTGCACGTGGGGCATCGGATGAGCCCACGGTTGGTCCTACCAGGAGATGCTCAGGGAGCAGGGACTGCATCACAGCCAGACTGGGAAGCTGGTTTGAAAAATGGCCTGATGGGTTGAATTCTTAAGAGAGGTTCCTGATTTATCTGTATCTTAATTCATTTTAATAGGCTGGAGTATCTGCAGGTGCTGTTGATTATAATTCTTGGTGCTCGCTTTCATCTGGAATTCATGCACTAATGCGCGTCAAGGCGGACACCCAAAGTCAGAGCCCAGTTCCGATAATTCAGCCTGAAGTTTTCCTCCTTCAATTTCCCCGTGCACCAGTGGAGATCAGAGACCAGGGGTTTTGCAGTGTAATGTGTATTTTAACTGCCTTAGGTTTTTTTTTTTTAGTTTTTTAAAATCCATGCATAATTGGGATTATATCTTAGATATGTAGAAAAAAATGTAAATTCTACTTCAGATACCAGTTAGGAACTGGGTTATTAGTATGAGGTCTGCTTCGGAACAGAGGTTTTGGGGTTCCTGTCTGAGATGATGCTGGGAAATAGTGGGGAGAGGGGTGTGAATACCCAAAACCAGGAGGTGGGTGAGAGGCGAGGGGACCCTGGTGTGCGGTTTGAGGGTCCCCCCAGCCAGCCCTAACACAGCTAATTGCCTGCGATAAAACCGACCTCGCAAGTCTGATGGGAGAGTTCTTTTATATAAGGAAAAAAAAATGTTTTGTAACAATTTCTTGTAAGTGCTAAAATTAACTGACTTTCTCTTAACCTAATTATAGATAGAACCGATGATATCACCTATGCTTAATGTTGCCTGACTTCTTGGGTGAGAGTGTGCTGCTGCTTGGAACTCAGCTGGGTTTTTGCTTTAAAGCATTTCATGGGAAGCATCTGCTTAATTGTCGCTGGTTGGGGGTCTCTTGGGCATGCGTTTGATTTCCCCCATTCTCAATGTAGAACCGGTTGGTCCTCTCCAACGAGAAGACAGGCAGAAATTGGATTTTTTTTCTTTTTTAGACAAATCTTCCAGTCGTTCTGCTGCCAAACCCACTGATTTGGGGTCTCCTTCTGTGGAGACATTCAGGACCCACCTGGACACATTCCTATATAATCTACTCTAGGTGAACCTGCTTTAGCAGGTGGGTTGGACTAGATGATCTCCAGATGTCACTTCCAACTCCAACCATTCTGTGATTCTGTGATTTGAAACAGAAATATTTATGAAGAAGGCCAATGTAACACTAGAAATATTTTTGTTCTTCAGATATGGCCCAGCTGTGGGTCTTTGACAAGTTTTATTCCCAGAGGAGGAACGGGTCTCTCTGGGGATGGAGGTCCCTGGGCTGTTTTGGGGCCGAGCACCAAGGTGATACAACCTCATGGTGCTGATGAGCACCAGAACTATCTCCAGTTTTCCTGACCTCTCTGAACAACTCCTGCCAGCACAACATGCAGGATCAAATCTGGAGAGAACAGGAACGAGTCTGGAAAATACGTGTTGGGAGATGGGAAGAAAGGAGCACTTGGGTTGGTGACCAGCACAGAGGTGGACCATGGAATCCGCTGTGAGGTCAGGCAACCAGTAGTGGTGAGATGGTCCAGGCAAGGTGAGTTCAGGAGGATGGGCGGTGGCCAGGGTAGAAAAAGGGCAGAACATCAAAACAGAGCGATGTGAGGAGCAGGAAGGAGGTTGGCATGGAGTGGGCAACCAGGCAGGGCCTGGGGCGTCGGGACGCACAGCAGAAGCCTCAGGTGGGTGAAGAACCATAGCTCCTTAGTGGTTGTCCTTGCACCTCTGCATTTTCTCAGAGATCTTTGTCTGTAATGAGATCCCGTTCTCTGAAAACACAATAAATAGGTTCAGGAACAATAAGCCAAGGCCACGCGTAGAGTTGTTTTCCGTGAAGGTGTTTCTGGTGTTCCTGGGAAGGTTCCTCCGCAGCCTCACAGCCGCATCCCAGGGCAAGATCTTGTTTGAAATCTGTGTCTCTCTGTATAGGATTCCAATCCAAACTTTAATGGTACAGGGCAGTGAGCAGCATTTAATGACCTTCAGAGCTATCACTTGAGTCTTTGGGGCATTGACATTGATTTTCCTTATCTTGGCATGTGAAGACAGGAGTCTCAGCCCCTTCTCTGCATGTTTGCAGGAGCGGCCATGGGCTGCGTGTCCATCCTCAGCCAACCGCCCTGCGGTACCCGAACTGCACATCTTTAATTGCAAGAGACAGAAAAAAAAGACCAGGCCGTTTGGATACCGATGCATTTTACTCAGAGGTGCATCTGTTTATTTGGAATTTGTATTTGATAGCTAAATTTTTGCGCCGATGCTGCTTTTTCACGCTAAAAAAGAGGTACCGTTTAAATGCAGAATTTCTGGCCGGTCAGATCCGTAAGAATTTAAATCCTCAATGACATAAAAACAGAATGGCGAAAATATTACAAAGGCTGTGTGGCAAGGAATAAGTCTTCCTCAGTTCTGAGCTCTGGTGCTCTTCCATAAATGCATTAATTTCTTCTAAATAAGTCTGAAAAGGAGCTGCCGTGGAGTCGTTCAACAGGAATTGGGGTGTTACTTCTGTTTATTGCAGCTCTCATCCTTTTTTTAATCTCTTGCTGCTATCATACAGACACTTCATTTGTAACAGGCTAAATTAAGCCATGTAAGGGTGTGCTTCCCCATGAATTTTAAACCTAAAAAGCTGCTTTGTTCATTGATTCAGTTGTGGGGAAAAAATGCAACACAGACATACGGCTATTTGAACTCTTTATTTGCCACATTTACAATATTAATAACACTGTTTCCAGAAGTTGTCACATCAAGTAAAAGATCTTCATTCCAGACTGTCTTTTGGGGCCAAATTGAGACTGGATGCATGCGTTTAATAAATTGTAGTCTCAAGTAGTCATTTTTGTAAATAATTAGCTTTGGTGAAAGAATAAGTTAGCATATTGTATGCATCTAATGTTGCAAATGTACATACAGCAAACTTTCCTATTAATCAACAGTCAAGCACTGTAAGTTGGGTCTCATACATAATGAATTGTTCTTAAACCTCATGGGTTTCATTGATAGAAAAATAAGAGAAAACACAAGTGTAGTAAGCTTTTGAATAAAATTTAACGAGATTGCTCTGCATCCTGTAATCGTTTTGGAATCATTAGAGACCAGATAATTTATCTGCAGTTTTGGGGTGGCTTTAGCCTTCATCTATCAAAGAAAGACTATTTAAATGACATTTAGGTGCTGATAAAATACATTTTTATTTAATTTCACAATGAAGGCTTCAGTAAAAATGCCAGCTAAGTCTGTGTTTATTATGTAAAGAATAACGCCGCATGACTGAGTCTCGTTTTCATGTTCATTTTTGTGTTCTAATCGTTACTGATTGTTCCATTTGAAAAGTAACATACCGGCTATTTCTCTAAGAAAATGATGATTTGGTAAGACAAGCACAGGCACAGAGGTGTAGGGCAGGGACAGGAAACCTTTGCTTTTCAGACAGGGCAGCTTTTTATACAGACCTGGCTTCACATGAGCGTTGTGTGGAGAGTTGTCTTCAATCATTTGCTGATAAAATAAGAAAATGCTATTTAAAAAAATTTAAAAGTACGTAACCTTTTAAATGGTACTTGCCCCTCCTACCCACTTCATGACAAGAGCTCCTAGAGAATCAGCAGTGAATTCTCTTGCAAATGTAACAATTGCCTGTGGTTTAGAGCTCATCACAATTACCTGTACTAGTGACCCCAAACCGTGGAGGTGCCTGATCCACTTGATGTGCCCGGCTGGCCGGTGCCCAGGGAATCGTTTAATCGTGGGTGCTGAGGGCCAGGAGACGTCCCAAACCGATGGTGGCGATGGTGGGTGCTGCGGCCTGTCCCGGGTGATAACCCCAGCCAGCAGCCCCCGAGGAAAGGCGGGTGCTCACGGGCTTGTCTGGTCCTGCCTGGCGTCTCCTGGGGAGAGTGCCCCGAGGAGCCGTTGTTCTCGCTGGTCTCAGTGGCTCAGGCTCCCGCGTGGTGCTCTGAGCGCTGTTTTGTTCCCCAGGTGCCTCACAGAGGGATTCTGGCTCCACCCTCAGCTCTCTCCAAAGGTGATCACAGAATTCTACTGTAATTGGGCAGTATTCCCCAAAATGTTTTCCTCTCCACCCATGGGCAGATTCCTTCTCTAAGGTCCTTTTCCGTAACCATGATGTCAAAAAACTTGGGTTTTTTCAAGTTTTTTTTTAACCCTGGCATGAGGGTAAAAACCATTCAGAAGTCCACCCACATTTCCCCTCCTGGACATATGGTAATTTTGATAAACATTGGACCTGTTTAAAACACAGACTAGTAAGAAGTATCAAAATATGGAGGAGAACAAACAGATGTGTTCCACTGACAGTAATTCTTCCTACTTAGTCCAGCCTGGACGCCCTTGTCCAACTAGAGATGCTGAGCGTCGTGCTACCCTATAAATGTGCTTGCAGATTTCCAGGGACGAATCGCAATGTTTTCTGTTACAGGTTTAATTAAAATTTAGCGTCTGTGTCTGCCGGGTAGTTCTGTCTGTTTGTCCTGGTTGTGAATCACGAAGCCGTAGGTGCTGTGGAGCCTCGGGAGCAGAGCAGGGAGGTCGGGGCTCCCTTTTGGAGATGGGTCGTTGTCTTCTGCTCCTTTCCCCCCATCGCATCTTCTGCAGCCGTTGGGTTTGCTGCTTGGTTTTGCTCCTCTGCATTCTTCCCATCTTCCCTCACCTGTTGAGCTTGATGACATGGGCTTGAGATGTTGATTTTGACGCAAGCAGACATCCCAGGCCAGGCTGGATGGGGCTCTGAGCAACCTGAGCTGGTGAAGATGTCCCTGTCATGGCAGGGGGGGCACTGGGGGGGCTGGGAAGGTCCCTTCAACCCAAACCGTTCTGTGACTCTATGATTTGGTGAGATTTTGTCCCCTCTGCATCATGAAGAGCATGGATGATGTTTGGTTTTACAGCATTCTGGTCATAACGAAATCAAATAGCCTCTTAATTCGACCAATTTGTTTATATTATGATATATAATGTTTTGTTAATGAAGAAAAGTGCTTATGGTTCTTCTTCAGGGAACCCAATGGACAAAAACATAGAATGAGATGTGGTTGAGTGTCCAAATATGTTCGCTTTCTACATACCTGAAGATAGCAGAATATTGCAAACCCAGTGATCTCCAGTGCCGTATGTACCGTGGTGTCAAAGTCAATTCAGTAGGTAACAGCCTGGCAAAGATTCTTAATTTCTGTGAGAAGAGATTGGGAAGTTGTATGTAAGAACATCTATTCCATATATATATTTTTTCTATTGACTTTTTATTTTAGGTCTTTGTTTCTGCTGTTACCTGGGCAGAACTGTTGTAGTTATCACAGTAATATAATGATGCGATATCTGAGTCTACCCACACGTACCAGTGGCCCTTAGCTGGCTGCAGTCTAGGAGCAGTTGCGTAGGGAATTGCGATTTTGGTTTGTGTTGGGGAGCTTTTTTGGTTTGCATCTTAACCAAACTGAAATGAAGGGGCCTCTTCATCAGCTCAGCGCCTGAAGCAGCCTATAAACCTCTTCTTATGCCAACACTAGAGGGTGAGGTCGTTACCGGGGGTGAAACATTCAGGTGTGTGTGGCTACGACAGTGCAAGTGAGCACTGGACGTTATGTTCAACCAACCGATTATATTTGATGTATACAAATATTTTATAAATATACAAACAAATATGTAAATATTATTGCAGGTGCTGATGCAACGTTCTCATAATACTGCCTCTGGTGAAGCTGCTAGCTCTTAGCTTTACTGCAGTGAAGTTGCCAGCAGAGCTGTTGTGATTTATCCACTTTATTTCAAATTGCACAACTCACGGTCCACCTTGTCGTGTTTCTGTTAAGGTTTACTAAGGACAGGCTGAGGCAAAAAGTAGCTCAGAAATAGAATAAATAGTTGTAATCGTACCGGTTTGGAACATGGCTGCCCACTGAGGCTTCTCACCGCGTTTCTCAGGTTTTCATCGTGGTTGAGCTGTTCAGGATGGTTCTGCAGCCAATCTGCTGCTTACATGTTTATCTTGGAAACAGGTTAGAAACTTCCAGTTCTTGGCAAGCGGTTTGGAAGGAGCCTGTTAAACAGAAACAGGTGGTGGTTCTGCTTTCCTCCCCCTCTGCTAAAACCATCTTTTCCTTCATTTCATCCCATGCAAACACGAGAAGTCGCAGAAGAGACTCGGGAAGACACCTCAGCTGCGTGGATGCGAGAGCACAGCGGCTGCCTTGGTTTGTCCGGTCTGAAAAAAAATAATGTATACATATATATCTCTACATTTTCAGATGTCCTAAAACAAGCGGGATTTTTTTCTCTGTGAGGAGTACGTAGTTTTAATTAAGCATCACAGTGTAAAGCTGTGCAGATGAGTCAGCCACCTGCAGCTGAATATCCGTTTAACATCACCGCAAACTTAGGACAGACAGCTGACTGCACACGCGGTGTTGGCTGGCACGTTAATACAAACAGAAAAGTCTCAGCTTAAGAAAACAAAAAACCCTTAAAGCCCTGCACTAATGGTTACTTGTTCACCACGTGAAAATACAAAAACCTCCACTTTGAATTTTGGGCAGCACCAAACACAATTGGCCAATGAAAACAAGTGCAATGACAGTCTCGGGTGAAAGTGTGATTTAAATAAGACTACTGCATTTTAAAGAAATGCTTCTCATTATTCTAGCCACTCTGCAAAAAAAAAAAAAGTTCTTGTTACTTTTAAAAGAAAGATAATTAAATTATCCAGGGCGAAAGTAAAGCAGTCAAATTTCTTACACCTTCTGTTTAGTTTCTTGCATTTTTAGATGAATATGCTTATTTTATTTTCCTATATAAAAGTACCAATTACGTCTTGTTGGACCACAGGTATAAGACATCAGCTTTCCACAGGTGAAGCACAGAACAAATGGCCCCTTGGTTGTCACCTCCTGTGCTGCTGGCAGCTTGGGGATCACCGAGGGTGGGACGTCAAAAAAAGAGGGTCCCGTTTTTCTTGTTCATCGCTAAAGGTTAGGCACGAGTAGTTAATAAGACTCTTGGATGGATATTTTTCTTTAATGGTGTACAACTAACTTTTTTCCTGCCCGTCTTGTCATTAGAGATGCTCAAAGACCAAGGTGTGGAGCAGGGTGTTCAGGAACCTCCCACGGAGCCCAACGCTGAGCAGAGGAATTGCCCGCAAGGGGGGAAATTTCCCGTGATGTAATTTATCTGCTCTCCTTTCCTTCTTATGAATGTTTTGAGACCACTTCTGCCTTGCTTTTTTGAAACGTACATGTGGTTTAGTCGGGCCAAAGCGTGGCTTTGAAGCCTGAGAAAATCCTTTAAAAGGCAGCTGGTGTTTTAAGTTGAATTTTTAATGCTGAGGCAGTTTGTGGAAGGAGAGCTGCTCTGCAACTTGGGGAAGAGAACGGGGAGGATGGTATGGAGGGGAGGAGCGCCAGGAGAAGACACCCATGCATAAGTTATGTTCATTCTTTTTCTTTATTAATGCTGTCGAATTCCCAGGAATAGTTGTTAGCATTTCTAGCCAAGCAAAATTAATATGATTTTTTTTTTTTTTTTTTAACTCGCTGCCAATTTGAAGCTCTCAGCATATATGTTGGCAAATCAACCTCGTATCCTACAGGAAAAGAAGTCGGTGCATTCTTGGAAAGCAAGGCGTTTTTGTGCTGTCTTGGGCAAGGTGGCCGTGGAGGTGTCAGGGGCTGTGAATGTGTCTGGTGTTGCAGGGAGGGGAGGACGGTCCCAGCAAAAGCATCTGGAGATGTGCAGCAGTGGCAAGGCACTGTTCTGAAAAGCAGTAATTAAAAAAATTAAAAAGCAAATTAAGACCTATACCCAAAGAGTGCTGCCAGGGAAGAGCGGGTGGGAGTGAGGAATGTGTCTGTGACGGGAAGGGCTGCGTCCACACGTTGGGATGGCCAAGCCTTCTTGTGGCCCACAAAGCAGCCGCTGTAATCCACGTCTTCTTGAAGACATCGATGGACCTTGGTTCTGTTCCTTACATTAATTAAGGAGCTAATGGCCTGGCAGTTACCTTGAGGCTTCAGGGCGATGCTGGCGTGCTGCTTCCCACCTGTTTTGGGGGAGAATGCTGGTGGTTTGGTGCTTTGCTGGAGCGGGAGGGAGTTACGGTGCTGGGGCGGCGGGAGCGCGGCTGCTGGGGGCCGTCTGCTGGCAGAGCACCGAGGAGAACCAGTGTTTCGGTTTTATGATGATATTACAGTCCAAATCATTTCCAGACTCCCGAGAACGCGAAACAAGATGATGTGAAAAACATAAGGTTCCTGGAGTTCTGAGTGCTTTCGATGCTCTTCTGGATAAATGGGGCGGAAAAGTCTGCCAACTTCTCTTTGAGGTTTCAGAGGCATTATTATATTCTGTAGTTATTATATTGTCGTAGCTCCAACAATCCACAGTAAAACTGAGCCATATTCTGCTGAGTGTTGTACATGTGGAGAATAACGGATTATCTGGGGTGTTGAGAGCTTGGTTTGAGGTCCATGTTGTAGGAATTCACGCAAAAAGTTTACGCGCAGATTCTCATACTGTTTTTTTAGCAAAGAGATTATTAAATAGCAAAATAACATAAAGTAGACAGCAGTTTTATAAAGCAAATTGATACTACTTCACACACATTAAACAAAAAGGAAAATCAAAAGCATTCATTTGGTAAATAAAGGGAGAAATGTAAAATTGCACTTAATTTCTAGCAAACTGCATCCAAAACGGAGTCTTCATTTTTGTTTTGTCTCTGCTCGCAACCATCAACTCATATTCTTGTGCAACTGGAGTATTTTAATTTTCCGCCTCCGTGTCCCTCTTCTTCTCTGCCACTTTCTGATCAGTAATTACGTGGCCTTCAGTGGTTAGCAATTAATCAGAGAATGAATGGGGGTACGTGAAGCCATTCAGTCTTTTTGGAAAGGTGCATTCTGGCGAAAGCAGACCTGGCGTCTTTGATGCCATTACTGGTGCATCACAAGTTTCGTTATCTTCGGCTCTCTGCTAGAAGGGCGCTAACAAAATATTTTCACTCTCATTTGCAGCGCAATCAAGCATACTGGGGAATTTGCTCTTTCCTCGTATCTGGGTGGCAGAATTGCTCTGATTTTCTCTTTTTTCTGTTGTCTCAGGTTCTCGTGTGTTTTGATATTTCTACAATTTTCCCTCCTTTCTCCTGCTTTGTGACACATCCAACCTCTCACCAGAAGACTACGCAGTTGAGTTTTGGCAGCACACCATTGAGAAATTTCTCGTTCTGGGGCCTGGCTGTATTTCCAGCTGGAGGAGAAACGCTGCAATAATCAGAGGCCTTTGGGATGGCTCATGGCGGTGCTGGGTACGGGAGGGTCCCTGGCAGGGGACCTCGTTGCTTTGGCAGTCACCCTTGATTGTCTCCTCACCCCTCTTCCCATCGTTTCTCCTGGGTGCGTTGCTCATGGGCTCTGTTTGTTTGTCAGGCCCCTGAAAGCGGTCTCTGCAGTTTTGAGAGACACCCACCACCGTTACCAGCACCAAGAGATCCCCAACCACCACCCCTCACCAGCGCTGCTTTGCCACACTGAAAGCAAACGGGTCGGGAAACGTGGCTGGGTATTTGCAGGTCCAGTGTTCACGTTTTCGTTGCTCTCATACACATTTGCTCTTCCAGAGGAAAAGGAGAAAAATGTAGCAAGGGAAAAAATACGTTTTTGTTTGCAGGTGTTGTGTTTTGTTTTGTTTTCTGTTTGCTTGCTTTGCTCTTCAGTGTCCTGCAAGCACGAGCTGCCATTGAAAATCAAATGAATTCTCAATTGCTTCCTTCCAATTCAATAAGTGGAGGAAAGCAGAAACCTGCCACTGTCACTGGAAGGAAGGGGGGCAGAGGAAGGTGCAGGTTCAGCAGCAAGTGGTTTCCTTTCCCCCTTTCCCTGGGGACACGAGGAGGAGCCTCACCTCCATCATCCCAGAGGCACAAGGATGCGTCGTCTACCATGGACTTGGCTGGTTTTCTTGCTCCCTGACATTTCCCACTTAATGCACAACATTTTCTTCTCGCCAGTCTTTTATGGATTTTTTTTGAGCAACCTTGCATCTTCATTGCATTTCTGGAGGTGATGAGGATACGTTTTTGTTATGGCTGTTATGAATCTTTTCACCTTTAACAGAGCAGACAAAAGGATGGAGTCTAACTCCAGATTGAGTCATAGAATGACAGAATGGTTTGGGTTGAAGGGACCTTAAAGCTCCCCCATTCCCCCCCTGCCATGACAGGGACATCTCCACCAGCTCAGGTTGCTCAGAGCCCCGTCCAGCCTGGCCTGGGGTGTCTCAGGGATGGTTCATCCACCACCTCTCTGGGTACCTGGGCCAGGCTCTCACCACCCTCATGGGGAAGAATTTCTTCCTTATATCTTATCTAGATCTCTTCTCTTTCAGTTTAAAGCTGTTGCCCCTTGTCCTGTCGCTACATGTCCTTGTAGTGTAGAGGAGAGGGGTGTAGAGGAGCCCCTTCCCAGCTTTTCTGTAGGTCCCTTTAGGTACTGGAAGGTGCTATAAGGTCTCCCTGGAGCCTTCTGCAGGCTGGACAAGCCCAACTCTCTCAATGTTTTGAGTTTTGATTGGTTGGCTGTTTTTTGTCGCTACGGTAGATGTTATGAATATTCACTTGTGTGATTTTTCTCACTGTAATTTCCCATCTCTCTTGCAGCGGGGCGCAGTCCTGGGCCGCCTGCGAGCTGTGCGGAGGCGCGGAGGAGCTGCCGGAGCCGCTGCGGCAGTGCGCGGCCTGGCTGCGGGCCTACTTCTGCCAGCCGGAGAGGACGGCCAGCCTGCCCCTGCCGCCCTTCCACCACCCGCTGCTCCGACGAGGTCTGTGCCCCGCGCCCACGGGTCCTGGGGGGGCCGGTTCCGCCTCCCTAATTCCGGGTCAGTGCTGATCAAAATGGCGCGGCTCAGCTCCTGATGGTTGCTGGCTGAAAGGTTTGGGTGTGAACACGGCTGAAGGGCAGAAAGCTTTGGGGGAAGGTCATTACGGACTTAAAATAGCTTTTTTGGTTTTTGGGGGGGTTGAGGCTTAGACATAGAGTTGTAGAATCATTTTGGTTGGAAGAGACCCTCAAGATCATGGAGTCCACCCATAACCCACCCCTGTCACTGCCCCATGTCCTGAGAACCTTATCTGTCTGTCCAACCCTTTAGGGATGGTGACTCCAGCACTGCCCTGGGCAGCCTGTTCCAATGCCCCACAGCCCTTTGGGGAAGAAATTGTTCCCAGATCCAACCTCAACCTCCCCTGGTGCAACTTGAGGCCGTTTCCTCTGGTCCTATCAAGTCCAACTCTATTCCATGGACACCTCACCAGTGCCATGGAATCAGTCAAGGATAGGTTGTGTAAGTGTTTTGATTCCTCAAAGTTATCATAGATACTATCCGGATTTTTTTTCAAACAAAGAACAAGTATTTTTACAAAGAAGTTATGCTACTCACGTGTTTAGATAAAAGCAAGACCTGAGAAAAGTTTCTCCTGACCATTCCCCATTTGCTGGCTGTGTCCCTGAAGACTTGATAACAGAAGTCAATCACTTGAAATGAAGTAGATCTCATTATTTTAAAAAAAATTTCAGAAGTCTGCTTTCTGCAGTGCCTTCTGGTCTGTCCAGGGATATCATCATTTCCCAGCGAATAAAAGCATCCATTTAATAGATCTACTTTTTAATTGAATTAGATTCCATAATAATATAACACCAAAAAAACACTGGTACCCTCTACCTGACATGAGGTAAGATAGCCCTGGTTTTGTATGCTAAATTATATTTACTTTTTCTTTTTTGGTAGTTTTTAAATATGGGTGCGTAGGTTTGTATTTTAAGGCACAGGGCCTGTACATCAGTACCTGTGTAAAGCAATGGCCGCTTCTACCTGTGGGAAGGACGGGCTGTTTGACAGGAACGCCTCTGCAAGTTATATCTCCAAGAACTCAGCTGTCTGCTGCTAATTACTGGTTTTATTCAAATTCCTATAAATAGCAGGTTTCTTCTTGCTGTTACACTTTCTTATTCTTAATTAGCTAATGGCATCTGCAAGTAGAACAACAAAATGAAATTGCAGTTGTTGTGCAGTGCGTTTTGCAGATAATCAGGCCGTTGCTTTTGGGAGGTGGGAGGGTTATAATACATTTTGTGAGCTCTGCACAGCACCTTTGTTTTAATGATGAATTCTGTACTTTATTCTTCCATGTGATGAACATTTCTCAGTGTGACATCTTTCATAGTCAAATTACAGGGTGGGTACTGAGTGGCTTTAAAACTTAATTGTGTATTGTACTGTCTGCCTCGAACTTTGATACAAACGTCATTTTTATTGACTACTAAAAGAATTCATGTAGAAGTTTTAGTGAAACCATCTGATGAATGTGTTGGAGAATAAGATCTAGTGACACCATGATGAATTGCCCAAATCCTCATGAAGGTATGGCCTTCTAGGTGATGAAATTATCATTGGAGGACTTTTTTATTAGCTGGGATGAAATTAAGACCTGTGTTGTGAAAACTTTAGGATTGGGGTGAACATGAGTGGACAAAGTTTGATGGGAAATAGTTCATGCTGCTGCTCCTTCTGTCTTTGAATCACATCAGGGAAATTCCGCTTCTCAATTAGCCACCAGAAGACTACGAAGTATTTCAAGTAATGCTTTTGATAATTTTCCTAAATGGATTACTGAATTCTTTTTAGCTTGGGTAGTTATAACATGTGAAGCTTCAGGGTTGGGTTTTTTTTATTTAGTTCAGTTATTTGTTCTTTGGCTGAGACCAGGTGCGTGTGTTTTATGGGGGGGAGGCACGTACGTAATGGAAATGCTAATGAAGAATAAATAGGCTCAAGTCACAGCGATGTGATAGCATTTCTCTTCTCCTAGTAATACTTTCAGAAAATAGAAAAAATTGATAGTGGAAGGAATGTGGAAATACGTGTCAAAAATTTGAAGAAACTATTTTTTAAAGTTATTTATTAGAAAGGTAAAGTAAAAACCGCATTATAATGGATTACATTGTACACTTCAATTTATCTGCAAGTCGGAATTGCAGTACTACTAAATTAGAAATTTGGTTATTATATTTATTTACTTTTTCACATTTACATTTGAAAGTGCCTATTCGTTTCTCCAGGCACTTAAAAATGCAGAATAAACATCAGTGAGAGCATGAGGATCCGAAGCCGGGAAGGCTTTTTCTCATCACACTGATTTTCTTACATCTCTGTTGATCAGCAGCTCTCCTAGCGAGGCATCAAAACCTTTGGCGCTTCTTTTCTCCCCTTCCCAGTAAAATGACCACTTTTAGTGTGGCTCTTTGAAATGAGGCGACTTGAGTTCCGTCATCAAGTGCTTTTGTGCTCAGGAGTGAGTATTGGATATTTTCTTTCTTTATCAGTGCTTAATGCCAATTTATTTTCTTTTCCTGTGGTAGCATCATCTGAGGACAGGAAGGGTTTTGCTTATGCCGAACACATTAAAGAGGTTCCTCGTTTAACAAAAAAGCGTGAAGTGCTTTCGGGATGAAGCACTTCTCAATTCATGGTCAATTTTCTGCAGCTATGTTTATGCCAGCTATTAGGACGTGATTCCTTTTGGAGAGAAAAACAGTGACAATCAACTTTGAGACGACAAAAGCAGAGAGATTTGCAGGTTCAGAAAGTAAAGGTATTTTACCCCATGGTGGTAAGGTTTAAATCTGGTGGTGTAGCACAGCCGGGAGAAGTTTGAAGCTGGTTTCCCAACACCTCCAGGAGTTCTCGGCTTGCTGCCTGTCCAGTTTACCATGTGCAGCCAATTTTTTTTTTTTTAAATGTAGCTGAAAAACTGGAGTTTTCAACAATTTGTGTCACAGCCAGTGCTCAATGTAGAATTTCATCCAGCAAAGAAAAAGTTGGGTTTTCCCACTTCTCTGCAGCGTAACTTCAAGGTGTTGCACCTCGGAAAGATCACTGAGCATTTATAATGGAAAGGGGTTAATTAGTCTTAAGGTGTCATGATCATTAGCCCCCTTTATATGAAGAAGAAAATTGACCCTGTTATCATTTTGAAGCCTCTGCATGAGTTCCTTGCTTTGTGGGTCTGTGCAATGGAAAAGGCAACGTTAAAATTGGCCAGTCGTGAGTTTCCTGACTTTCCTTCGTTTGTGCCTTATAGCGGCGGTGCTGCGGTTGCAGGACGCGCTGCAGGGCTGGACATCAGTGCAGGAGGGCTGTGTGTTCGCACACCAGATGGCTCATTAGAGCAATGGGAGCGGAGGAAATGGGAGAGTTTCCCTTTGCCCTGCGACGAGCAGCAGCCCCCGGGTCTGCGAGCGGCCACGTCGGTCTCGCTTTGCAAACCACAGGCAGAGAAAAGCTGCGCAAAAAGGTGGAGGAGGAACAACCCGAGGATGGAGATGTGAGAGGTGAGCTTTGCCAGCCGGATTAGCAGCTGAGGTTTCCCGTGCATAATGGATGTTACTCATCCGAGAAGGGATATTGATGAAAAACCTCATACATAATGGGAGCCGAGAGGCTTCAAAGAAGCGGGTAGTACCTCCGTGCTCCCTGCAAGATGCTCCGCACCCAGGCCTGTAATCAATAATTACCCTGTGATTTCCTGGGAGCCTTCTCCTCCAGAAACTCAAACCGAAGGCCCTGCCAACGGACGGCAAAGCACTCTGTAAAATACCGATTTGGGGCTGAAAAAACTATTCACTTTCTGTGGAGCTGGACTTGGCTTTGGTTCCCATGTCACATACTCGCCCGTCCTGCCCGGGCGCTGCAGGTGCTGTTGGATCCCTCCAGAAAACACCCGTGCAGAAAATCCTTCACGTAATTGCATTTGGATTGCTCCTCCACCTTCCTGCCAGTGGCACACTGTACCATCTCTTTGTTTTACTGGTTTTGCACTTTTTTATTTAAAAAAAAAAAAAAAAAGGCAGCAAATTAAGAAAGATAAGTAGATTTTATGTGTTCTGGCTGCAACTTGGCGAAAGCCAAAGTTTGTTTCCTCTGTTTTGAGTGCTCAAATCACAAGTTTTCTGGAGATTGCGGGACTGTTAATTTGCTTACTTCTGAGGCGGCAAATTCAGCATTTGATGTTTAAAAAAGTGGCTTTAATGCCTGTGCTGCTTTCTTTAATTACAGTGTGCAGTATAGCCTAAAAGTAATTTTTTCTCACATACGTTTTAGCCAAAGATTTTTTCTATATGTAAAGACTCTTTGAATAAGAAAAGCGTTTTCAGTATTAAGATGAATACAGATCTATTTTTTCCTTTCTTTAAATTGCAGATTTTTTTTAAAAATCATTAAAATCATTGAGTCTGTTGCAATAAGGCCTGATAAAGCTGGAAAGTTTGAAGCTTCGGGTGCCAGCTTATGGATAATAGGATGGCAACTCTGTACTCACATTCAGTAGGAAAGAAATGGTTGGTAAAAATGTCATTCTTTAAAACGTTAGAGTGAATAAAGTACTTTTCAGGAGCGGCAGAGGCAGAGGGGGAAGGTCTGAGGCTCAAAGTGGAGGAAGTGTGGAAAAAATTGCTGAGAAGAGCAGGAGCACACTCAGGTGTCCTGGTCGGTCCTGAGGTCGCTGCTTTGCTTTATATAACGAAAAAATGTGCAGCATTTTGTTTGGGTGATTTGAAGCCTTGAGGAGAGCGGGAAAAAACGGGAGTTAAGGGTGAGGAATGGAAAGGATGGATTTGACTTTTGAATTATTTCACTGAGCTGTAGGCAAATTAAGTCATTAGTAGAAAATGTAACCATAAGCATTAAGTATGTCTTAAACTTGAGTTTGCTGCTCACTCCTAGAATGATGTTAGCAAGACAGTACATACTAAAGTGAATGAAATCTTCACAACATTAGTGTCTTTATTAACATGTAATTCTTAAAGTGATTGCCAATGGATATGAGAGACGTATCTATAGAGACACATATAGGTCAGTCCTGTGAAGTTTTACCTTTCTTCAGTCCTGTGCATGACTTATAGCTTCTCTTGCCCTTTTAAAATAAATTGTACCTACACTTAAATGACTTTTCTAATATGATCTAATATACAGAAATACATAAGCAATATCAAAACTGTGCTAAGTGGCCGGAGCTTACTAGGATGACATGCAGCCAAACAGGGTGCTAAAGCAAGACAAGTGGGTTTGGGTTTGTCTGGAACTTCTCTAAGTACGTATTTCCGTGCTGCAGGTACATACGTGTGCAGCAGAAATGTATTTACTTAGTCCCACGGTGATCTTTTTTTTCTGAAGTGTTGTAAACACTGTATTCAAAACAGAACCATCATTAATAGGAAAAGCGGCAAACTCAGCCTGCACAAAGACCTCCAGGAGCCCACTGGTCCCAGTAGCATCTCTCCATGTTTACCTTATTTCCAATAAATTGGAAAATTCATTAAACTTAAACTGGGAAAGTATAAACTTAGATGTAACCTGGTAATACTGCTGTATTTTGCAGAATCAAATTGTGCTGTTGGGTAACGTGCTGAGGAGGAGGCAAATCTTGCCCTTTCCTGGACAAGTGCAAAATGTCATTCTTGCCATTTATTTATGCAGCGATTTGTGAAATTCTCTTAACTTTGTAGCAGAGACTCAATTCACTAAAGAAAAAAAAAATTGAGAAATGTTTCTGACTTTCTCTTTTTCATTCCTGCAGCTTCATCAGACATGCAAATACATTTCTATTTAGGCTCTTAGAAAATATTCTTTTAAAGTAATGTGAAATAATCTGCTCGAAAACGTTAGTACTTCACATATCTGGACATGGCAGATTCAAGTGCAAAGAGATGACAAGCTTTCGTATTTCTGTCTGCCAACACAGAATTCAAATTCCAGAGACTGGCACCTTCTTTTATTACCATTTCATGTGAGAAGAGTTTTGATAAGCAGAAAGTCACTGTTTTGCTAGACGTTTAATGGATTTTTACAATCCAATACTTTCCTACATTTTTTTTTCAAACAGAAATCAATCCTCTCCAACCTTCAAAGATGAAAACAACAAAATCCAAAAGTAACCCAGTCTCAAATTCTTTCTTCAGCCTGGTTGGCCCATTGCTTTGTATCAGCTATTTGTATTTTAAAACAAAACTAAGCAACAACAACAACAACAGCATTGTGGAGGGAGGTAATTACAAAATGCCTGACCCAATTCCTCTTGAATTTGGAGCTCAATTCCCATCATTTTCAGTGGAAGCTTGTGTGGTTTTAAGTCTATGTGAAGGACTACTCTTAATTTGAGTTTACTGTTTATAGGGTAAATTGTCTATATACGTACAAGCCATTTCTGACAATTCTCAGGCCCTATTAGGTGCAAATGTCGTTTTTGCCGCTGTCCCTGGCCAAGCGATTTGGGGGCACGGTGGGTTTTTGGTGGAGCCTTGTGGGGTAACCACGGCCTGAGGTGGGACCTCGGAAACCCTCTGAGTCTGGGGGACAGCGAAGAGCTCGGTTATTAAAAAAATGCATTGTGTTTTCAGTAGGATAATCCTTTTTTGTCAATATTCTTCACGTTACTTACAAATAGGCTACAGTCAGATTAAAGGAGTGTTATCTAAATAGTTTATTTTTGGGTAAGGGTGGGTGGAAGATCCACAGCTGATGTTCACCTGGACGATGTCACCGCGTGATGCCAAAAAGTTGCTTGCTCTTGGAGGATTTGGGGATATTGGAGCAAGTTGTGGTGACTCTGAAATAGCTGCAGAGATGCGTGAATATTGAAATTGCTCCCAAACCAGGCTGTGTTTTTGAAGGAGGAGGTTTGTGTTTGGTGTCTTGCGCTTTTTTGTATGAATTCGCTGCCCTCTGATCAGGATGGCCCTGGAGAGGTGGAAGAAGATGGAAGTGCGATATCTGAGATTAGGTAGATAGATAGATAGATAGATAGATACACACACACACACAAACACATATATATCTTTGCTATGACGGTGACATCCCGGTTGGACCAAAGTCAGGATGATTTCACTGTAATCTGCAGCTGTAAAAGCTGCCTGCACAGGGTGCTTCTTTATAAAGTCGCTATTTTCAAAATCAGATCCTTCCTCCCTCCATGAAATAAAAGGAAGAAGTTGACCACGATATAAGAAATACCTTGGCCAACCTGGTAACTTTTGACATTACTGCTTGTATATGTGACCCAGATAAAAAGGTAAGAATTGAAGGTGGAAAAAACCAAATACCGATGTGGGAAAAAGGTTTCTTGTATCCGGAGTGATGTGGTCATCGTCTTCCCTCGAAGCCCCAGACCTCGGCATCTTGCTCCCATTGCAGACCTGTGAGGAATAAGTTTAATTCAATTAATTTTTCCTTTGATTTGTTTGCTTGCTTGCCACACATGCAGCCCCGTGTAACCTTTACACCCCTACTTAATAAAAACCTATGTAATCAAGATAAAAGAAAAGGATTTTATAAATATAGCCCCCACACCTATTTTATTAATGAACTTTCATCCAAGTTTACTTAATTCTTCTTATCGATGGGAAATATCATCAATACTCATATACATTTAACCTGTTTGGTATTTCAAAGGTAATGTGATTGTTACTATGATGATCGCCTTGTTTCTAAATACCATTGTTAATTTTTTTCAGAAAATGAAAATATAGTGGCATTTACAACAGCTTGTAAGAGGCACATAGATAAATTCATCTGAGGAGAAACCGTTTTCTAATACAGATACTTTGCTGCTGCTTGACCTCAGGATGCCCCTTTCTGACCAGTTTCCAGGACATTTTGCTTTATCTCCTTTCAGAGTTTGTGAACGTGAGAGCTGACCAGTATATTCTGGGAAAAAAAAAACAGGGACTTGCTTAACTGCAAAACCACACTTTTCACTAGAAATTTGCATCCCACACTCTTCTCGGAATAAAATATGCAAGAACCAACATAAATGGCATACTCTTTTTTTTCTTTCTTTCTTTTTTTTTTTCCCCATGAATTGGGCCTTTGATGATCAAGAGGAGTCAGTGTTAAAGGACATCCCTAGAAGGCTGTAGAAATTGTTCCTATTTATGACAAATGTAAAATAGTACAAATCTAGCTGAATGTGATGGTGTCATTAGTTTGTGAATCGCATCCTTGAAAATAACTGTGGAGGAGCCAAATCGGTTTAAAAGAAGATAACAAAATGGTTTAAGCTACTTAGGTTGAATGCCAATTATATTTTAATATTCAACTGAGCATATTTTACTAAGAAAAAAGGCAGCGTCGACGCATGCATAACTCATTGGCAGCGTCGACCAGCTGTGCCACTCTTCTCTTCGAATCACTTTGTGCATTTTAGTAGCATGGTAATTTAGTAGAGAACTACCTGAGTGATGGCATTTTCAATGAGCAGGTAATCTACAGAGAATTTTTATATGGTTATGAGTTCTGTGCTTCAGCCTGGCAACACAAAAATACATCAAGACCAATTACGGTATCAACTTTCAGCGTGATACCCTTGCCACGCAAGTGCATGTATTTCTGCCCCAGGCATTTCAAATTGCATCTAATTTGAAATCTTTGGGGTTTTAATTAAATTTCAGAATATATGGAATTCTTCATTAGTACCTGCTCTGAATAGCAGATTATACTTCTCGCAGTCTCTCGTTAAAGAAGTAGGCTGTGGTAAATAGCATGTTCAAGAACTGATCATTTGTGGTGCCTGGATATTGGGAACAGAAATAGTGAAATGCAAAATAATATCAAAAAGATTATTAGTCCAGAGAGGGACTCTTGATTTGTATTTTAATGGAATTTTACATTTCTCTTAATGATTTGCAAATTGTCCTCTGATTATAAGATGCATTAAGCTTTTCATTTTAATGGAGAGACACAGCCATTAGCAGAAATTTTTTTCTGTCTTCTTTTTAGAGTGCTTCCCTGCAGCAGATAAATATTGAAACCATTAACACCTTTTGATGTACTTTAGAGTGCTGCAGCTTGGACCAATACATGAATGAACGTGGCCTTTTATATTTTAGCACTTTGCTCGAAGCTCCTGATTGTCGTTATGTGGGTGAACAATGACCGGAGCCATACGTTTTCAGGCAAGCAATAAAATTATGTGTACTTCCCTATAATGAATGTTCCAAATGTTTCGGGGAACATCATTCATATTTCATGCAAAACGAAAAAAGTAAAGGCAACAGAAGTCAAGATCTGAAATTCAGATTGAGGGTGCTCTGACCTTAACTCTGACCATGCTTTAAGGGAGAGGGATCGCGCTGTCTCTCCGAGAGGGTTTGTTATGGATTCACACACAACTTCTCAGTGGGGACGTACACAGACGTGTTCTTTGTTGCAGACACCAGAATATATGTTTGTCAATCTGAAAGTCAAATTGCCTCCTTGCTTTCAGCTTAGCGTGAACCTTTACCGTTGTATAAACACGTTTGTGCCTGTTCTGATTTCATTGGGTTTGGCGGAGGGTCGGGATGAGGAAGCAGACGCTTTTTCGTGGCAGGTTGCTAAGCGTGAGAAGTATTTTCCTGATAATGCAGATTTATGTAAAATAGCGGGGCTGTTAGGTCAGGTAAATGTGTATTTGTTTACCTCACTAACTTATTAAAGTCCCTGTAATATTTTTTAGATGCTTTGGAAAAATGTATCGTTCTTTCAGAGGTGCAGGACAGGCTGTGTTTAAGCATCTGCGCTCATTTCCCCAACCCCACCCACTTCTCGCACCCCAAATATTAATTATTAATAACCCCGGGGTCCCTCTCTGCCTTTCGGAGACTTTCCTCTCCACTTTCTCCGAGAACTTCCTCCAAAAACGGTGGTTACGTTAGGGCTGCCTGTTAATTTAGCAAACCCTCGTCTCTGAAAAACCATCAGAGGTCACTGATAGGACTTCTCCTCTGTTTGCTTCCAGGATGTCTGTTTAAATAATATGAATCTCGGGAATTCAAATTTGCAGTTCATTTAGCCGTGCGCTGTGTGCGATGGCACCGTTATCAGTCAAGAGGCTGAGTGACTTCGTGAAATCGCACTTCGTGTCTTCACGGTTGTTTTGCGGACTGCTTAGATGCGTGCTCCTTAAAAAGGAAAGAAAAAGAGAAAACAAAAAAACAAACCCAAAACAAACAAACAAAAATTCTGCCTTTGAGGTTGAAGCCAGAAAATCCTAGGAATTAATTGTGCTGCTTTCATATGAGCCTTGAAAAAATGTGACATCATTTGTGAATTAGTGTTTGTGAAGTGCTATGTAAGTGTTTAGCTTCACACATTAGATATTTTTAATTCAATAATAAATTAATACAAACTAAAAAGAAAATCGGTGCTTTGATACTGACTTAATTTATATGCAGTAAGCAAATAGTTACGTTTTATTACAGTTAAGCAATTTAATGAATATTATTTTTAACTTGCATATTTACAAAGAAACTTACAGAAATCTAAACAAATTGCTATTCATATTTTAGACAAATGAAGTTCTCATGCTCTGTTCACGTAGCAGAGCACATTTGCATTGCATGGTTTATATATTAATTTTTCTAGGGCAGGTTATCTTTGGCAACACAATCTTCACAAAGCAACTGGGGGTTCAGATTTCTTGACTGGGAGTCATTTGGTCATGTAGTAGTGGCTATTTGGGGCCATGTTGAAAAATGAAACAGTAAAAACACTTCATTTTAGTAATTTTAAGTGGAACTATAGAGGAAAAGCAATTATGCTTGAAGCAGTGAAAACTACAGGAGATGGTGGTGCATCCCAGGCTCCTGCCCTGGTCTCAGCCTGGTCCTCTTGCCACCAGCCTGCCCAGAGAACCACCAGAATATCTGTGTTGATATAAACCATCGTTCCGAAAGTGGCGTTTCCAATAGGTACACAATTAATTTCTCCAAAATAACCTGGTTTAGTGTTGCCTCGTTTCATGGGTGGATGTAGAATGGGTGAGTCCTCGTGCACTGGGTTGTGGTACATGGTGTAGTAGCCTAAGCGGGGAAATGCGTCTCTGTAAGATATAACGAATTCCAGTTTGCAGGATCAATTGTACACAAGATGATATCAAAATCCATGGATTTATTCCAATTTACATCACAGGAGCATCTTGGAGCCCTGAGATGATGAAATCTTACAGGACATATGGATGAAGTTCAGAGCCCGCAGTTTCACGTTGACTTTGCGGTGGTTTTAGGTTGTGTGTGTGAATGGAGGGCCGGGGGGATTTGAGCTCCTTGTTTGGGTTCCTCACTTGATTTCTCCAAAGCTGCCCAATTTGTAGGTCAGCAGCACTCCCAGGTTTAGTTTTAAACCTCACGATCCTGAGCCAAGACCTCAAACCAAAGGTCGTGATGAGTTGGAGATATTGATGTTAGTAAACCTAATTTATAGGTATAAATTGGAAATCCTGCTTTATCAACACCTGTGAGTGATTGAATCATTTTTCTTCACCTTATATTTTGAGTTCATTAATACCAGAATGACACTTCCAGCATATCCGTAAATCTTTGGGAGTTTTCTGCAGAACCTCCCTGCCCATTCCAGACTAACCACGACCAGATGGTCCTGCCCACCCTTCTGAAATCCCAGCGTAATTAGGAAACTACATCTTCTCTGATTTATTTAGGAAGTGTGGGCAGGTTTGTGCGTCTCGTTACCAGGACAAGTCAGGAGAAGAGCTGGAGCGTAGCAGCAGCTGGGAGGCTGCATTTTTGTTGAGTTCCAGCAAGGAAGATTGAGGCAAATTGAATTTAATGGTTTTGTTTGTTTTTATTTTTTTTCTCTGAAGAAGGAGAGGAGCAACTTTCATAGGCCTGGCATCAGCTGTGGCACTTTCCACAGACAAGAACTCCAAGAAATGGGGAAAAAGAGGGTTGAGGTGGGACCAGAAGTTCCACTTAAGCGTGTGCCTGCAGTAATTCCTCAGTTTTGACTCGGATGACGGGCAGTTGTGATCTCTTGTCACGCGTGGCCCTTCGGTGGGATTGTTATTGCTGTATGAGCGCAGAGCTCAGATCCCCAGCCCAGTGTGCAGATTGCAGCTGATGAGCAGAATTTTGAAGGCGCACAGGTACAGTCTGTGGTGAGCACCAGCGCTCTGACAAAGAGAAATAGACGCAAGTCCCTCATTTATTTCTATCTCAAATGGAAAAAATACAAATTTAATTTTCTGGCCCAGTCACTTAGAAATTGCAGCCCAGCTGGTGCATCTTTGCTCTGGAAGGACTATTCTGTGTCCTTTCCAGAACAGAAGAGAGTGTTGTATGGCATTAAATAACTATAAAATATGAAAAAATTCCCTGAGTTTGAAGTGAATGAGATAGTCATTGATGTTTCTCAGTTGCTTCGATCTGCATGTCTCTTGTATTATGTTTATAGTAGTTCTTTTGTGTATTAAAAGTATTCATGAAGTCATTATATAAAGCTATTTTTACATTTTTGCAGTTATTCCCTGCTCCTAAAACTGACATATTTGAAACAAAACAAAAACATTTGCTCCTAGAATGAGATTTTGAATGGGAAGTATAAGGCTGGAGCAGATTCCTGTACCTGATCGTTAAACCTGTAGGTACGGCGTTGTAGAAATACCAACAGGTGGTAGTTGGTGCCTCGAGCACTCGGGACGTTTGTCTTGGTCTCTGCTCCCACGCAGAG
>VWYH01000796.1:302727-317727 GCA_013399365.1 Pampusana beccarii | reverse complement strand
GACTTGTCAAGTGCTTTGCAATTTCTTCCATCTTACCGGTCCATGGATTCCAAAACCCAGCCCCAGCCTGTTCAGCGATGTTGTGGCATTCAAAATCTCGCATGAATATTTAGCTTAGATGAAGCTGCTAATGCTTAAGGAGTCGTTAGTTCGCATAAAACCTTGCTAGGGTTTGAATTTTGAAGTGGGAATCTGGGCAAGTTTTGCAGCATGCCATGGATGTGGGATGTAAAGGGCTGGTGCTGAGCATCAAACTCCTCATTTCCATCAGCTCTAAAATTATATCTGCTTTTACAACTGCATAGCAAACTGCTATTAAGGCTACTGCTCAAAAAAATGGGTCAGAATAACAGTTACCACTCGAGTAGAACACCCACTGGCTTCCAGGGAGTTTAACCTGAAGAAATACTGCTGGATGAGGTCCAGGGAGAGTTACTTGCTTCTAAGGATAGAATTTGGCCCCACAGCCCCTTCAGCAGTCTGAAGGGAACTGCGTTTAAAACTGTGTTAAACCACAGATCAGAAACAGCTCCCGTTAATTGGGTTTAACATAGCTTGGCCACTTAATGTGAGCCAACCTGAACATAATATACATTTAAAGAAAGCACGTCGGTGCGTTTTTTCACTTAAGTGATACAAGTATCTAGTGTGTTTATAAATTATAGTTGTGTTTATGCTTTATTATATTACATATTGCAAACGCATGCACAGGCAATATATAAAAGAGCTACCAAAGCATCCAGCCCACATTTCCGTACCGCTCAGAAAGGAGAAGGTGGTGACCTGTGAGGGAGCACCAGGTGACACCTGAGCCACCTTATCGGACCCTCCTGTCTACTCATGCTTCTAATACCGACCGGCTCATACTTTTGAACTGGTGTTTGGAATTCCATTAGGTATTTACTCAGATCTGTGGAACAGTACTCAGAAAACAGCAGAAGAGATGGCGCAGGGTCAGAAGCGGGCACTGCGGGGCCTGTGTCCACCAGAGATGCAGCGTGTGGGGAGCGGTGAACTTCAGCTGGTGGCACTGCTGCCTGCTGATTGAGCTTGGGGTTGAATTTTTCAATGCTTAATGACATATACTTAAAACAGTTGCTAGTTCTGTAGTCAAAATGTACTGTAGTTGACCTAAATTTATCTACAGGTAAGTGTAGAATGAATGTAGAATGTTTTCTCTACTGGAGAAAAATGTTTTCAAATAATATAGAATAATTTTGGTTGGCAGGGACCCTCAAGATCGTCAAGTCCAACCATAACGTAACTCTACCACTAACGCATGTCCCTGAGAGCCTCCTTTAGTTGTGCCACTGCAATACGCACTAGAAACACAACTTTGTTGTTCTGATCCATGGTACAGGGGTACGCTGGTGAGAAATAATAACGTAAATAAATAAAAATATTTTGAAAATGTGATATGGCTGTCCCTGGCTGCTCTGCACTGGGGGTGGGCAATCAAGAGAGGTCCAGCTCATCTTGGCCAGCAGTCCCGTGGCGTCAGGTCTGGATGGTATAGAGATAGTATGTTTAGGTATCAATATTAATTTAGCTAATTAAGTGCCATCATGAATAGGACAGAGCGTGGGAAACTGTGGCATGAGTCGTCTGAAGGCTGCGGAGTGATGGTGGGAAAGGGTAACGTGGCAGTTTATCTGATGGTGGGAAAAAGGGTAACGTGGCAGTTTATCCCTTACAAACCTCTGGTTTGGAGGGGTGGGAAGAGACCTCAGCCGAGGCTGTGGAGGAGGAACCCTGAGCAAACCACTAGTGCGAGCTCCAGAGATGGGTGTTAGGAGAAGCAGCGGTGTGGGCTGTTGTGTCAGTGCTTGGGCACAGACCTGATGAGCAGCTGGAGGTTTTTTTTGCAAGGAATTTTTTTACAAAAATATTTTTTAAAAAATAACTTTTTTAATGCTTTTGAGGAGGGGGATTTCCTTGAGACCTGTGTGTTGTAAATGGGATTGCCATGTTTTTAACCAAGGAGTTTTGTCTAACTCTATATCCAGAATAACAGGCACAGAGATGCTCTCACGGGTCTTGGACTAACTAGAGGTGGAATTAAGGTAAATACTTGACTAATCCCTCCATTATTTACCTGTTAAAATGGAACATGATTTTGTTGGAAGTTTTGCCACTTTCATTTTTATAAGTACATTTTTTTACTATAAAGTTGATGATGGATTATAAAAAGTCAGTAACAGACACTCAAATAATTAGGTTATTTTTGCATCTTTGTTCATAAAGCTCAGTCATTGAAAATGAACCAGGTCTTTGCTTTGGTTCGTGTATTTAAGCAGTCATAAAGGTGAAGTTTAACTTTATTATTTTCAGTTAGGCACATTTTTTCTCTATAATATATTAATATCACACATGCAGACAACAATCATAGAAGGTTGTAGTCATTTCTCAATGATTTTGGCAAGACAGCTGCAGCAACCTTAATTTTAAGCAAACCTTCATTGCAGTGAGATGTTTGAACTACTTTATGGGATGCAGTATCATCGTACTGTTTAATCTAAATTCTTTTATCTGTATATCCTTTAATAGCAACTAATAATTGCATTTTTTGCCGTAGAGTACAAATGGTCAGGGACTTGCAGCCATTGTAAAGGGGAAGAAAAGCACTTCTTGATCTGCCTTATAACAAAAACAAAATATAATTAAATAGTTAAGACTAGACAAGCATTTCACATGCCACTTGTTAGTTTGGTCTAGGGTAGGTTAATATTCAGATTGCTGGTTAGCAATGCTTAATGTGGCTTTAGCTGCGTAGGTAAAAGCAAAGAAGGTTCAAAATGGTTAAAAATCAGTGCTCTTGCTTATATTAACTGTTTATGTAGTTGCCTGTTGTCAGTAAAAGTTCTTCAGTTTGAATATGAATCTGTTCTTAGGTCCAACAACCAAGTTAAGTTTTCTGGCTGAGGTGGAAGCTCACGCTGCTGTTTTGTGGATAAATTAGAGTGGTTTTGGAGTATTTTGGTTGCTATTTGACCAATAGTAAATAACAGTGAGAACTGATAAGTGTAAAAACAAGGAAAAAAGTTGTCTATTTAGTACCTCAGACAGGATGCAAAGAAAGGTGGTGAGGAGTATTTATAACTGTTTGCATTTGAAAAAATCCTTGGGGGAAAAAAAAACATATATATATAAAACCAGGAGAATGAGCATTCCCGGCAATCAGTGTTGCTTTGCCAATTTACTAAGCAATTAGCAGGGCTGATAGGAATATATAATGACAACTTTTTTGACCAGCAAATAACGCATGGTGTTGTCCTTAGGAGGAAAACATCCAAGACGTGGTTCACGCATCATTTGTCATTAAACCCTCTCGGCCACCTTGGTGGTCCCAGGGCATGGCGGATGGAGCTGGGAACAGGGACCCTGGGGCCACCTTGTCCCCCACCTTCCCGCTGCAGCTCCAGCTCCCCGTGGGGATTGGGGAAATGTCCGTTTTCATGTAAAATCTGGCAAATTGTTGATCGCTTAGATGAGCGATAGCATCTAGCACATGAGTGGCCATAACACGTGTTCCTTGGCCAGAGGACAGTCCTGGTCACCTTGGGGGAGAACGTCCCGTCTCTGCTGCCGGTGGGTGCAGAGGGAGGGGAAAATCCCCAATATTCCCGTTTGTACGATGTGGTTCGGTTTGTACGACGTGGTTCGGTTCAGGTTTCACTCCGCTGGCATCTGCCGCTCCGGGATGACACGGGCATCCTCAACTCGCAGAGGTTTTTGTGTAGCAAGAGAATTTGTGTGTGTTAATTTTTACGTGCATATTTTACAGCACTTTATAATGATATTTAACTGCGTAAAACGTTGGCACACGCTGAAAATTGGTGAAAGTTCAGCCATCTAATTTGGGCAGGTTACGCTTACAGGCACTCACACTTGCAGACAGTTTAATAACAGTATTTGGCACCGTCTCTTAGAGCTGCTTAAACTAATTAATGCATTTGCTCCCTACAGGATGAAATTGAGTTTTCAGATACATTTATAAAATGATGTGCATGATTGCTAAATATCACATTCTTTTGAACTATAACTTCGAGTGTTTCATGCGGGTGCAGGGGCGCTATATATTCTCCCATGAAAAATGTACAGTGGCCCTGGGAAGAGGATAATCTCTGCCCCTGCTTGTTGGAAGAGGATAATCTCTGTCCCTCTTTTAGCGGGTTAAGAGATGCTCGATAATTTGGGCATCGCCGCTTTTTCTGTTCCTACAGGTTTCAGAAAGTTACAGGTCCGTCAGGTCCCAGCTCATCACCTCCCCTGCCGAAAATGAGGGCAAAAAGGGGGATTTTTTGGACTCGGGCCCTGACGACGCGCAGTCCCTGCGTGTCATTGATTTGAAAGATGACATCAGGCACTAATTCCCCCAGACCCCTGAGCAGGAGAGGTTAACGCTCATCTTGCCGGTTTGAAAAGAAGGTTAAAAAAATAATAAGGAACAATTTGAGTTGAAATAAACCTTTCTGAAGAAATCGCAGTAAACAAAATCTGTTTGCCCAAGGAAACCCTCCTAGCAATCAGCTAGTAACACAACTGCTTGTGCTAATGAACCCAAAGCTGTTAATGTGGTTTCTTCAGTTAAATTGATTCATGAATTTTGAAGAGAACATTATCTAATGAATTTTCTTTGAATAGAAAGCAATTAAAAGGACAAATCAGTCTGATTAACCCCAAAGTCACCCTACTGCCACAAATGGTGTACAGTTTGAAATTATATCATAAAAAACTAGAGCAGATTTGCTATCTCTTTGCCCTCTACTAATCCATGTAAATTAATGAACAACAAAGTTAATTTCTTTGATGACCCTTTTCTCGTATCACCTGGATTATGCTGATGTTTAATTTGCTTAATGTTATAATAAAGACTAAACAGATTTTTACAATGAAGTGATTATCATTCCCTTCAGTTAAGAAGTGATTTTTATTATTTAACACACACATAATGGTATATGGCTTTCCTTTAAGAACAAAATCACATTTCACTATGTTCCCATGTAACATAATCGATGTCTTTTTTGACAACTACAGAAAGAAAATGTTTTAAATCAGTTTGTTTCTTTGCCGGAGCAGGGGACTGAAGCTCTCAGCTGGGGGAAGGGGTCTCTCTTACTTTTTTAAGAATTTTTTTCTTTTTTTTTAATTCACCAGCTCACTCCTCTCACTAAGTTACTCACTAGTTAGACCTTCAAAGCTTTTACAGGTGCCTTAGAGGAGCAATAGGTGTTCAACCCAACTGAAATCCACACGCAACTATTGCTTTTTCTTTTGTAAGATAATCCTGGGCTGGGAAGGGAACACCCTGAGATGCCAAAGAAAGCTGGGCCTAATGCCTTTGCTTATTCATTATTTCAGCAATTGGAACACTTAGAAGCAATTTGCTGGTGAATTAAAATTAAAATAATGGGAGATACATTATTATTTTTTTTTCAGAGCCCTGTATCATTAAGGATGTGCCGTACATTCAAGGTCACAGCTAGTCCTTACGTTTCTATAGTGTCTGCGATGCTGAGAAGTAGCTCGGGGGTCTCGACTATAAAACGCAGCCGGGCAGGGTAATACGGAGCCCACTGGCTCTAGGGCTTCTCTGCCATGTCCCAGCTGAAGTTGGAAATTAGCTGGAGATGCAAGGGCTTTGCAAAATAGGTAGAACCGGCTATTTCTTCCCTTTTTAATTTGACTCTATGCTAATTTATACTCCGCCAATTTAATGGAAAAAAGAACCCCACATTGTACGAGTTAACAGGATAATTGTACTTGAAGCAAATTAAAAATACAGGAAAATCAAAGCCTTAAATCCTTTTTTATAGTGATCGGTTACTTGAAGCGCTCCTTCTAATAATCATGTATTTAAATGTAGTAATATAGGATACAATAACAGGCCGGAGCATCGGGGCTGTTTAAATTTAGATTAGAAAGCTGCTGTTGAGACTCCTGCCTTGGGTTTGGTGAATATTTCATCCCGTTTTTCTCAGCCGTGCGGTGCCCGTCTCTTCTTCTTTTTTGCAGATTCCTTCACCAAACAAGTGCTGTGGACCCTGTTGAGGGACGTGAAGTTCGGCGAGGCCGTTTCCTACAAGCAATTAGCAGATCTCGCTGGCAACGGCAAAGCGGCCCGAGCGGTGGGAGGAGCAATGAGGAGCAATCCTGTAAGTTCACGTCAACTTTTAAATAAAGTTGATGGAAGGTGGTGGATTTAGAGAGCTTTGCGGGCTAAATGTCATTAGATTAAATTTATCTGCTATGAAAACTGGTCTACCATGAGTAATAAGGTCAGTAAGCGTTTTTAATCAGCAATAATGCACAACTCAGTTTAATGTGATTTATTCCCTACCATTTATGGTGTTAAGATTTGAAAAAGAAACACTGCGCTGGTTTAAATTCGTCGACCTTTACACACCTTGTTGTTTGCAAGCTTTCTTGTATATTCTGAGGTGAAGGGAAGTCTTTTATCCCCCGACACGGGCCTCATTTTGGCAGGGTATGAGTACCTTTGGCTGTGTTAACAGCAGCATGAACTCTCCAACATGGGTATGTTTCTGAAAATGTGGAAGAGGAGACTCTTTAAATCACATAGGTACGCATTAGAATTGAATCCCGAATTGTCAGTATTTTCGGCATGTGCTCCAAATCAGCTGTAAGTGGTATTTCTCCACTAGATAGAGGTGAGCAGCCTGAATTTGAGCCAACTGGAGGGAACGGTGCTCTAGTTTGGGCTCATGGATTTTGGAAAAAACAGCATTATAATAACACTTGGATTCTTTGTCTGTCTTCCCAGTCACTATCTTTCCCTTTTAGTTGTCCAGGTTTGGATTTCCACGTGTATTTAAGCACCTGAATCGCACTGGTTGCTATGGGACTGGTGCTGCAGCCAACTGGTCCCAGTGCGAAGGGAAGGAGAAGCTGGTAAAGAGCCCATCGCTCTCTCTTTACACGTTCCCTCCCTTCCTACTTGCCTCTAAAAAAAAATTTAAAAACTTTGATGTCTTTTAATACCATCATGGCCTTTTTGGCCATTCTTCAACATACTTTCCCTCATTACCACTTCCCCTGAGCAACATGTGTCTTTCCATACCCGAATTATTCTCCTTTTCTCGAGCATTATACCTGCCGTAATCTTTGACCTCCTGTGTTGTTTTTACATTCACTCCTCTCAGTATTTTCTTTAATAAGGTACATATGAGACTGCAACACGTAGTTGCAAAGTGGGTTAGAAAATCTGTTTTCGCAAGATATCCAGTGGCTTTACATATAGAAATAATAAAGGTGAAGGGTTTTTTTGCAGTGCCACATATTATCTTTATATTTCACCTCGTTCATAAAAACAGCCTGCATATTATGCGTAGTCAACCTGCATATTATGGCTCATAGGTCTGAAGGACCATGTAAAGATTTATGTGGGAAATCTATTCAATAGGTGCTCCCATTGAAGTACAAAAGGACTATGTGTGTATTTGCATGTGGAATATGCATGAAATTACAGATTAACTACGGGAGATGTATAGTGATAAAAATGTGGTTTGGAATGGGCAGGACTCTCGTTACAGCACTGATTTTTTTATCATCAGCTTTCTATTATGAAAGATTGGGGTGATATTATATTAAATAGCCCTTTTCCCCTAAAGCTATACATTATTATCCATAATTTGCTTAAAGATTTTCTGCTGGGGACAGAAAATGCCACAGCCATAGTATCGGGTGGGAAATAACAATAATAAGAAGATAGGNAAAAAAAAAAAAAAGGCAGTAGATTTGCTGTATATTTTCAGAACTATTTTCATCCTTCCTCACAGGGGAAAAAGCAGGAATTTTCACACCACAACCTGCTGTTACCGCTGCTTTGGATGCTGCTGCTCCACTGCAGCCTGAGGGCAAAGCTGGGTACATTTCTAGGCGATAGCAATTACATCTCCTTTTGCACAACACCGTATTGTTATTCTTTGAGAACTGTTTCTTGTAGGTTTGCATTGTATTGCCTTATCTTAATGTGCGCCGTATTATATTGGAAAGCGTTCCATCATATTAAAATAGTTTGTATTGTCAAGTACAATACAGCGCGTTGACGAAACGTAGCTTTATGGTGCTGATATGAACTATTTCGTAGGAAAATCTGATATATGCTTAAAATATCAGGGTGTGCTTCCTTATTGAGCTCAGAAGCTTAAACCCATTAGACACGATGGGAGTTTCTGTGGCAGTGTGCTACCTGCCTGGAATTGTAGGGTACTCGTGAGTGTTGCACGTGTATAAACACACTCACCGTCTGCTTATCAGATGAGATATTGAGCTTTGAATCTAACTAAACAGTTCATTAAGCCGAACACGTCATCTGGGCTGCGGCATCGTTAACGTGCCGGCGCGGGATGCAGAGCTGCGGTGTTAACAACCGCGGCACCTGCAACCCCGGCTTGGCGATGTAAATACTGGCTTGGAGGAGCAACGGCTTCCAAATTGGTGCAGAAATGCGATGTTTTGTTAAGCAGCAGATCAGTGATCTTTGTGCGGGGAGGGAAGGTGACACTACTGCACACTTTTATTGCGGATGTGAAGTAAAAGTGAATATTTCTATTAATGCTTGCTGCAGAGCCTATGCAAGATAACGGAAGGATAATATGTTTGCACCTTGAGATGCTTCCTGTGATTAAAGGACTAGATTATAAACATAATGACTAAATCATAAACATGATTTAATGAGGAAAGTAATAACAGTAGAAATGAGCGTTTGAAATAAGCCCGAGCCTGGCGTTGCTTTGTTACTCGAATGCGTTGATAAAATTGCGAACCTCACCTTTTTCCACAAAATACCAGAACATTTCTCCCTTCTACAAATCAGGGGTTGGTCTTTAATTTTGGTAGCATGCATTCCGCAGGTTTCCCTTTGTAGTTGGGTCGCTTCACATAATTCATACGGTGACCTTCAACTTTATGAGAAGGTGGAATAGGTGCCAGCAGCAGCTGAAAGATGCGATGTCTTTGCCTCAATTTATGCCAAGGACATGGTGGGGATGGCTCACCTTTTGCAAGAGAAACTTCAAATAGTTTGCCGCAGTTCAGATTGATTGCGAGGTCTGTGGTCCTCAAAGGGAACCCATAAAGTTCAATTAAAAATCTCATTAGACGAGTATAGGAGGATCAAAAAGAAATCACAGAGACTCATGGGAAATGGCAAATGTTGGGCTGATTAGTCCAAGGCCATCCTAAATGACTGTTCTGTGCCTTAAATAAGACGTCTTCAGCGGTCTGGTAACAGCAACTGTAGCTGCATACGTTGGTTTGGATATTCTCCCCGATTGTATTACTCTTTAGGCTCGAGCCCAGCTAAGCGTCCGAGTGGACGCTACCGTCGGTCCGTCCTAAGGGGAGGATATTATTCAGCCAAAATATTTTAAACATTTGAGTTTGGAAGGAGTAATCGTGCATTTTTGCAAAGATTGTGAAGGACAGATTTGAAACGTCGCAGACACATAAAACAACTCGTGCATTAATTCCTTTGGTGGCTGCCAGCACCCGGGACCACGCTGGGTTCTGCCGGGGAAGAGGGGCAGAAAACGCGATAGGACCTGACCAAAGTGATAAGAGTATTTTTTGCTACGTGTGATTCTCGTTGTGTGTCGTAACTTGATGTTTCAGCGGTTTCCATCAGCGCCTGGCCGATGTGGCTCTGACAGTTTGGCCGTTCCTGGGGGTCTCCAGCCCATCGCCACCATAATGGGACACTCGGGTGTCCCCTGCCTCAAATTGAAAACTCCTGACGAGCGGCGCTCCGCTCCATCCTCCCTCGGAATTTGCTAAACGCAGTTCAAAGCCGATCGATACCTTGCGCAGGGAGGTTTTTTTCCCCACCTTTTTTTTTTTTCCTAAACAAACGCATTATCGAGGAGTTTAGTTTATTCACAGATCGCCACGAGCGTTAATGACCGCCCGAGCCTTGTTCTGCCAGTCACCCAGATGGCTGTTGATAAAGATTTAGCATCATGTTCGGAGTGTCAGGGCTGTCAGGAGTGCTGAGCCATTTGACCAGAAGAAAAAACGCACAGGGAGCTATTGATTACAGCTTCTCGGTGTCACTTGTTCACCAGGATTTAGGTATTGATGAGGCTGCGAGTGAAAACAAGCTCTTTCCCTTGTGGGTCTCTACCCAGAAGAACAAAAGCAAAGTTGGAGGAAATATTCAGCTGGTTCCCAAATCAGAGGGACTCCGGTATCGATCCTGGGGCCACTTCATGTTATTTTTTGTTGGAGACAAATCTATGGGTTTGGAAGTTTTATAGCGTTTCAGGTAGGGTCTGTGTAAGTGATGGATTCATGTATTGGATGAATTAGATTTCACAGCATGAAGATTTCAGCAGGGCTATAATATTATGAGCTGCTTGGATATTGATAAAAATTACATTAAATGTAGCCAAGGCATTAAAACTCCAGACTAGGGTAGTACTCCCTCTAAAATGTCCTTAGGGCCCTAATAAATTTTAGCAGGTTTAATTATTTTAGTAGTCTGAAAGTTGTCACCACAATTAAGCCAAACTGAAGCAATATTCAATATTTTTAAATTACGGCGCTGATAGAGCCTTTGTACCGCGTTTTCTTTTACGCCTGACGCTATGGAGGGTGACGCGCGGGCACCCGCATGTGTTAGGACAAACACGGTATGAAATTCTTTATTTCAGGCGTGGAAAAAGCTACATTTATTTCATAGCCTCCTTTTCTTGCTCGATGGTGAGCGGCTCAGCCGAGCGTCCCTGCGGTTGTGAACCGCTCCGGGGACATCTGAGACCCCGTGCAACGTGCCACCTGAAAATAAAGTCCTTTTTTCTGCTCCGCACTGGGCCGCACCTTCCGTGTTCATGCACAATAGAGCAGGAGAAGTTATCAACTCACCTCCCTGACAAAATTCCCCAATACATGGACCATTTAGTTCAAGCATTTTTGCACCGGCTCAGAAATAGGTTTTGGCCCATCCGTAGCAAGATTTACAGCCTTCCCATCAAAATATCCTGATTTACTGTATATGTTTTTAAAGAATTGCAAATAAACCGTGGAGGTTTTTTTGTGGTGTATTATTATGGCTTGTTGTTGCTTTGTCGGTCAAGAAAATCTACCTGCAGTAACTCCTGCAGGTGGATTGTAAAGACGGAGAAATTCCAAAACAAAAACACCATTACAAAAACAACGTCTTTGAAGAAGTCATAAACCAGGCCGGGATGCCGTGGTGTAGAGGAGATTTTATTGGTACTGACCAGAGTTGTCACGGGTGCGTAATTCACCGGTGGCATTGCCAGCCCCAAATAGAGGAGCTTATAAGCACTTTTTATTCAACCTTGATTAACGATAAGCACCTATGTGTGCTCCTGTTTAATGTGATAGCCTGTGGGCTGAGACTGAGATTTTAAACTTCAGACATGGGAATTACTTAGCAAAACCAAGAGAACCCAAAAAACCCTCCGATTTATAAAGATCTGGGCAGTAGGTGTCCAGCTAGTTTGGGGTTTGTGTGTCCCAGCTTGAGCTGTACTGAAATAACTGGTAAATGGGATTACAATAAATCAGTGCAAAGTACATAATTTGTCTATGTGCCTATATATAAATAAATTACATTTTTTTAATTTGAATTTTTAATTTTTAATTTGTGAAAACTGCACTTTTCAGTGAGTTATCATTTTCACAGCTGTATCACCGCAATGAAATTACTATGCAGTTACCAAAACACGTAGGGCGTGATTAGAGATGATGTATTGCATTTTTTATGGTGTGTACTTCAACTCTGATAATCACCTGTAATAATTTTTTTTTTAGGAAAAAAAAAAAAAGCCTTTATGTACTTCTCTACATTATCAGCCTATTACGTAACTTCTTGCATTGATTTTTCAGAATCTGTGACATTTGGCTGTAAATGATACAAAGTAGAAGGCATGAGGAAAGAAGTTCTGAAGTTGGTTAGGTATGAATTAAATCCCTCCTGTTGTAGCTTTTAAAAATTCACAACCCATTTTGGATTGACTTGCTGTTAAATAATAAATAGCGCCTTGTCCTCCTATGGAATTTTCAGCAGTGGATGCAGAGGTGCTATAGCGAGAAGAGATCTGCAGGCTCGCTCGGGGAGCTGCTGCTCTTAGCGGTCTGGTTTTTCCCCAAAAATGTGGCTTTTCCTAATCTTGGGGTGACGATTGACAGGTACCTGTACCTCTCTTCTGGTTTTATGTGTGGTTTGGGTCTGCGAGGCTTCATCACCCACCCTGGGCTGCTCAAGGGTGCTGGTGCAGGGCAGGAAAATCTGCTTCTTGTGGAGAAGTTTTTTATAGATGAGATTTAATTTATCAGTTTTACCCTTTTAAGACTTTACATCCTTTTTTTGTATGAAAATTTCTCTTAGTGTTTCTTTTTCCCTAAGAGCTGGTTGGCATTTGGAGCCCGTGGCTTTGCTGAGCCAGGAGCATGTCCCTGTCCTTGTCCCTGTCCTGTTCTTGTCCCCATCCTTGTTCCTGTCCCTTTTTTGTCCTTGTCCTGTCCCTTTTCTTGTCCCTTTTCTTGTCCCTATCTCTGTCCTGTCCCTGTCCTGTTCTTGTCCCCATTCTTGTCCCTGTCCTTGTCCCTTTTCTTGTCCTTTTTCTTTTCCCTCTCCTTCTCCCTGTCCCTCTCCTTGTCCCTGTCCCTTTTCTTGTCCTTGTNCCTTGTCCTGTCCCTGTCCCTTTTCTTGTCCTTGTCCTGTCCCTGTCCCTTTTCTTGTCCCTGTCCTTGTCCCTTTTCTTGTCCCTGTCCTTTTCTTGTCCCTGTCCTTGTCCCTGTCCCTTTTCTTGTCCCTGTCCTTGTCCCTTTTTGTGTCCCTGTCCTTGTCCCTGTCCCCATTCTCCTTGGGCATGGCCAGGACCCCACCATGTTGGACCTGATGGAGACTCCAGTCCCTGTCCATCCCGTGCCAGATGTCCCCTGGTTTAGCGCTGGATTTCTGGGCCCCCTTCCCAGCCACCGCCCCCTTCACCTCCCCATTGGCTTCTTTCCGTGTTTTTGTGTATTTTCGCAGATCCCGATCATAATCCCGTGCCACAGGGTGATCCGCAGCAGCGGGGAGAGCGGCAGCTACGGCGGGGGACAGCTCCTCAAAGAGTGGCTTTTGTCGCACGAGAAGCTCCAGAAAGAGAAGCTGGCACCGTGATGCAGCTCAGCTAACCGGCCAAGGCGTAGAACCACGGACGCTTGGCTCGTAACAAGCTCTCAGAGCACCCGGCAGAGTTCAGAAAAAAAAAACCACAACACAACGGTAAATATTTGAGTGACATATAAATATAATGCAACATCCGAAGTGAAATGTGCGGTGGCACCACTATATTAAAAAAGCGGGATGCGTCCTGAGGGATGCAGCTCGTCTGCCCTTTCTTGTTTTTACATTTTACAGCAGAATGACTACAGCGGGCCAGGCATGGGTTTTGTTCCCATCTCCAGGCCTGTTTTGTTCTATTTTTAATGTCCATTAAAGCTCGGCTCAGGCGGTGGGAGGAACGCGGGGAAGGCGAGGGGCAGGCGCAGCCCCTGCCCACCGCTGCCCTCGCCTTTTCTTGGGGCCTGAAATGGTGTTTTCCGTAAAAAAGGAGTTAAAGGAGCACATTGAGACGCATTCAAAAGCCAGCGGCTGTTGAATTGCTTGTTACCGGGCTTCTCTTTTCGGTTTAGGAGAGATGGGAATAAAAATTTTTGCCTTTGTGAATGGCGCAAAAAGCAGCAGGAGCTGCTGCCAAATTGTACGAGAAGTATATTTTGAATAAGGAGTTTGATTAACGCAACTTGGGCACAATATTGAAAAGCTCATCATGGTGGCATCTTTATCAGCAGCGCGTTTCCTTCTATAGTATGATTTTTTCCTTTAGATGTTTGCATTTCTCTGTTATGCGAAGCTTTATTTCCTGTAGCCTCTCTGTAGGAAGGGTTCAAGTATTCAAGAGATATTAAAGGTAAATTTTGAGGTGGTTTAAGCAGGGTTCTCTGCAAGTACGAGCCACCAGAAGCTGAAATTTTCAGTATGGGAATCGTAAATTCTAACATGGAAATACTGATTTCTTTATGGGTTTTATCATATTTTCATGGATGTCTCTTTAGAAAGGCCATTGCTGGCCAAAAAATTATTATGTTACGATACGTTAGTTAATATAGTATTATTGATATCTTAGAATTACTTCAATAAAAAAACTGCTTTGCATGTACAAGTGTCTTTGTGAATGTTTATAAATAAAACACAGTATGTGATATATGGAGAAAATAAACTATACCCAACTGTACAATATAAAGCTGTATTTTTATCAAGGGTTTCTGGTGGCAATATAAACCACGAATGCAAAGCTCAAGTGGTTTGTACGTGTCACCAGAACCCCGAGATAAAAATATAGCCTTATAATATGTACAGTTTGGGTGTATTTTATATATTTTTTTCCCTATAATACATGCTACCAACAAAAGAACACGGTAGCAAACGTAAACTTTAACCTTGCTCATATTTACATCCCTTGCTGTTTTTTGTTTTTTTTAAGGTGTTTACGTTTGCTTTTTTTCAGGGATGTATCTTTATTTTTTGCAGGTAGCGCGAGCGCTGGTTTTTGAGGCGGTAACACTTTTTCAAGGAAAAAAAAAAACAAAAAAAAACGAAAAAAGAAAAATACAAACAACAACAACAACAAAAAGAAGGGGCAAAAAGAAAAAAAAAACACCTGCTTGTTAGCAAAAAAGTGGTTTGGCTTTGAGTTTCTCCAGGGTGGGGAACGGGCAGCGCTGTCCCCGCGGTGCCCGACAGAGGGCGCGCCGGCGCAGGGGAAGCGCCGCGGGCGCCCCCNTATATATAAAAATTGAAATAACCCCAAGAAACTGCCCTACCCAGCGACCCTGGTGCAAACCCACAGCCCAGACTGGCAGCAGCCAGAGCCTCTTCTGGGCGGAATCACGGCAGTTTATGGAAACACAGAGCTGAAGGGAATGTATGAAAACACCGGCATCTGAGTATCTATCTCTATA
>VWYH01000796.1:264489-302498 GCA_013399365.1 Pampusana beccarii | reverse complement strand
AAAAAAAAACGAAAAAAGAAAAATACAAACAACAACAACAACAAAAAGAAGGGGCAAAAAGAAAAAAAAAACACCTGCTTGTTAGCAAAAAAGTGGTTTGGCTTTGAGTTTCTCCAGGGTGGGGAACGGGCAGCGCTGTCCCCGCGGTGCCCGACAGAGGGCGCGCCGGCGCAGGGGAAGCGCCGCGGGCGCCCCCGGGTCCCCCCGCCCGCCGGCCCGGGGGGCAGTTCGGGGACGATCGTGGCGGTTTCCCCTTGTCCCCGTTCACACCCCCCCGAGGTGCAGGAGTTGTGGGTTTGCAGTGCACCTCCAGCACCAGGGCTGGCTTTTGCATCAGTAAAAATTAACAAAAATAATNAAAAAAAAAAAAAAAAGCCGTTGCGCAGCCAGCTCTGTGCTCTCTGTGCTTTCTGCCTGGAATTGGGTTCCTCTGACCTATCGAGTTTCCTCCCGCTCGGGCTCGCCGCGCTTTGAACTGCTGACACGGAGACACTGTGCAGCCAGGCACGACAGCTGGCTCGGCGGGGCTAATACCAACACATGCTGCTTTCGCCCATTTCCAGAGACCAGGATAATGAAAGATTCAAAAATAATATTTGTTTTGGCGGAACTACATTTATAATGAAATAGATGCCCTTGACCATGGAAGAAACTGAATTTTGCGGCGGGTCATTCTCCCCGCTCCCCCCTTTCTTTTTTTTATTTTCCATACAAAACAGGCTCCGCAGCCAGGCTAAGGCCAACAGAAATATTTTTGAAGGACTGTGTTGTATTTCCTGCGTCGGATTTACAGCAGAATCGCAGCTACACTGGTTGTACTGTTTAACGCCGGAATGAAAAATGCAGATTACATCCTATGTATCAATAGCAAATGGAACAGGGCCCCAGGCTTTAGGATGGTTACAGATCAAGCAGAGTTTGCAACGTAATGAGCTCATACTGGAAGCATCTTACACAGAAAACCCACTCATTGTAGTGCTGGGGACATTTTTAGATACGCGCCCGAATTTTCTTCTCTCGCGCAAGCGATTTGTTTGGCATTAAGGGGAATTAGTCATCTGATCGGGGCAAGGATTTGGCCCATAAAGTTTCCATTTGATTTTTCTGAGCGGTTCTCAAGCACTTTTTAAAGTGGCACTTGGTATTTGCAGAATGACACAGCAGTTGGGTGAGGGACGGTGATGTAGGTGAAAGGACAGTGCTATCGCTTTCCGAATTATATTAAATTATAGCCAAGGAGCAGTAATTCTAAACTAGTTTCTGTTAACATCACAGATCATTGTTTTTGCTAGAAATATCACAGATTGGTACATATAATAAATTTTTCCCGATGTTTAACCAAAATTTAAAATCATAAACTTAACGGTAAGTATTGCACCCAGGTCAAAGAGATCGTCTTGGTATTAAAATGTTTCTTTATTGTGCAAGGTGGAGCTGCAGATCTGCTTCTTTAAGGAAAATGCAATAAAATAATGAACCTATAGAAAGATTGCTTAAAAACTTAAAGCGCAGTAATCCAATGGGAGTTCTGTAAGATTTATGGACTATTTCAGGAGTAATTTCTCAGTAAGAATCTTAGAGGAATGTAAAAATCCTCAAAGAATTGCATTTACAGATTTAATTGTAATTCCTTTTATATTCTTACAGAAATTGAATATCAATATCGCTCAGCGGCTTCTCCGCACCAGTCCCGGCCCTGGCCGGGCGGCCGGACCCTGACAAACAACGGGAGGTGTTCCTGGCGGTGCCTCCCTTGCCATTGCAGCAGGAGGGATAGCTCAGTTACCCCGATGCGCAAATGCAGCTCCTCAAAGGGCTGTGTGCTGTTTTTGTTTCAAATATCATGTGTGGGGTACGAGTTACAAATAAATACATTTAATTTGTGCCTTGAAAGGGGAGCGTTTTTCCCAATTTTTTCTTTTTTCTTCTTCTTTCTTTTTTCTCTTTTTTCTTCTTCTTTCTCCTTTTTCTTTTTTTTTTCTTTAATTTTCTTTTTCTTTTCTTTTTCTCCTTTTTTTTTAAATTTTTTTTTCCAGAACACCTATCTGCCCCGCAAAACCTTTAACCTCACCCTTTCCCTTAACAACCTGGAATACCCGGATCATTACCTTTTACCACCGCTGTTTTTGTTGCTCACCATTTTTAGCGAGGCACAAATCCGATTTTTTTTTTCATTTATTTTTTTTCCCTAGTGTTCCAAACCCCTTTTTCTCCCCAAATTCTCCCTCCAGGAGCAGTGAGGGGCGCCCTTGGCCCCCACCCCCGCGCACTGAAGGCTGAGGGGGCGCCGCCAGCTCCGTGTCCCTCCTCCCCGTTCCGGGGGTGCAGGATGGAGCCCCCTGATCCAGACCAGCCCCTGGCCCGTGTGAAGTAACGTGCGGGTGGCAGCCAAAAGCGGGTCTTTGGGGCACGGGGTGGGGGGCCCAGCCTGGCCGGAGCCGGCGCAGCGCAGGGGTCTGGGCTCCATCAGCCGCGGCCGGCGGGGAGGGATGCGGTAGCCGGACCGCAAGGTGACAATTGACACTGGCAGCGCCTTGGGTTGATGAAAGGATATTGTTAACAAGGCTTTAATGTTTCTCATTAATGGCTGGGTAGGGCGGGTGAGGTTGGGTTTTTTTCATTGAAAAAAGCCAGAAGACAAAAAAATTCCACCTGGGCAGTAATTAAGATCGATCCCTTACGGTACATTTAGTTATCAATTTTTTAAAACCCCTTTAAGGTGCCTTATTTAGTTATTTTAAACAGGGCTTTTTATTAGTTGCGGTGAGGAGTCCCTGAGCATGCAGAGGGCTGTGAGGAGCAGGGGTGACTCCTCCTGGGACCTTCTAACCAGCCTTCACCCAACCTGCAGCAAAGTGGGTGCTGGTCCATCAGCTCCACCCCAGCCATGGATGCTGATCCATCACCTGCACCCCGGCCATGGATGCTGGTCCATCCCCTGCACACCTGGTCCATCACCTGCACTCTGGCCATGGATGCTGGTCCATCCCCTGCACACCTGGTCCATCAGCTCCACCCCGACCATGGATGCTGTGAGATGCTGGGGCAGCACACAGAGCCCGTCGATCTGGACATCACCTGGTGTGTATTAATAGTTTCAGGTGAGATTGCTCTTCTTTCGCTGAAATTGTTGCTGAAAATTGCACGTGGGTGCCGTGGAGTTCAAAAGCAGAGCTCTTGCGCGCTAGGTTGGCGTGGGCTCAGCACGCAAGGAACTGAGGGTCCGGCTTAAAGCGGGGGCTCTGCCCAGCGCTGGGCAGCCCTTGAGGGTGGGCTCATCCCAAATCGGGCACCGGGGTTAGACAGCCTGAAAGAGGCGGTGTTTATTTAAAATAACCCTCGGTGTGATCCTAAGTGCAGAACCGATGGGAGTTACTAAGAAAAACAGCTGCAACCCCTTTGTCTAAGGAAGAGCAACATTGCAGTGATGTAATTTTCATTTTCCCGTGAACGCCATGATGCCCTAATTCCATATAGAAAACTTGGGTCCCCGTTCAAAGTAGGATATAGGAGTTATTCTGTGGTTTGGACCCGAGCTCACCCGCTCAGCAAAGCTCAGCTGCACCCTTGGCCGTGGGCAGGACACCAGGAGGGGGAATCCCGAGTGGTTTTTGGTCCAGACTTGACTTAAGTCCTTAAAACTCTGGCAAGCGAAAGGAGAAACCATTGTATTTCCATCGGTGCATGCGGTGATGTTTTGAAAAATTATTGGTTTTATTTTTTGACTTTGCTGTCGTGGCTGAGTTTTCCTGGGAAGTTCAGCGTTGATCATGGCCCAGAGGTTTTAAAAATGCAACCCTCGAGTGTGGTCCTTATTTCTGCTTCTATTCTCAAACATATTCTATGTGCTTTTAAAAGTACAATCAGCATGACGCCCAAATGCAGGTTTAATTTTAGGGGGCAATAGGCAAGCAGCAATCTTTCAGTAGGTAAATAACAAAATAACCGGTGCGATAAAACGATGTCTTTATAATGCAAAGAAATACATTTGTCCTTTCTGAACAAAACAATCGCAAGCAAAATTTAATCACAGGACCACGCTATCTTTTCAGTTATAGATAATCCCTTAAGGGGCTTGTGTTAGCCCTTCACCCAAGGTGTGCCTGCCCTGGGGTTTCTCTCTGCAGGCAGAGCCCTCCGGAGATGGAGAGGTTTTTCAGAGCTGATGGAACATTTCAGCTTGAGCTGTTGTCCCAAATCATCATTTGCACACAGAGTTAAAAGGGGGTGACACCAGCCGAGTCACATTGTGCAGCCAAAGGGCTCGGCGGGACCCGGCGGGGTCAGAACTGTGCGCCAAGGACAGAGAGAGGGAGAAAATGCCTGTTATTTTATCTAGAACCTGCAGAAAGTTGTGCTTAACACAGCCCCGTGGGTCAGGCTGCTAGAGCTGTTGTGTCTCTCTGAAAGGCTTTCTGTAACATCGCCTTATTTTGTATAAATGAGTTTGGAGGGAGAAAACCGCATGTGTTGGGACGTCTCTGTGCGAGAAGCTGTGACCGAACACCTGACCAACTCCAGGTTTTCACCGATGGGAGGGCTTATTTGGGCTGGGGTGAGTTTTTTAAACTTTCATCCAAATAGCATCATCCTAAACACTGCGTTCAGTGGATGGCGAGATTAACCATTGTTTGTGGGGATAAACCACTTCGGGAGGCACAAGGCACAGCAGCACCATCGCTGCGGTTTGGAGCAGGACCAGGAGAAGTGGGTTAGTAGAGAGAATTTCACCCTCCACTTCCTAAAATGTCCCATTTTTAACAGGATGCACAATTCCTGTTCTCAGGGCTATTGGCCTTTTTATTTTTTCTCTGCCCCTGGCGACAGGGTGGGCAAAACTATTCTGGTTTTAATCTATAAAATAGCATCAGTATATTGCGTAGATTGATTGTGGCAGTAGACATTAGACACCGGAAAAATTAGATGCAAAGGGCAGATGAATGTAGAGGAGTCGGTGCGCGGTTGCACAGAGCTCATATCGGGCAGACTGGGCACAAACCTCATGCGAAAGGCACCGTGTGAATAACGGCAGGTGAGTGTCCCCCATGTCACAGGTTACGAAACGTCTCGTGTGAAGGATGAATTCTGCAGAGTTGTATTTAACGTGGCCAAAATCAAACCGGGAAGTAGAACAAAAATTGATGTGCAACCGGTATATTGTTCACAAAAGTCGCTTCAGCTGCCGCCGATGCGTTTTGCAGCAGAGATTGTAGAGCAAACGCAATCGAGTGCAGAAAGGATGGCTCTGGAATGAGGTCTGAACATCCTGGTATCGCTTGAATTGGAGATCATCGCTGTAGCCGCAGAAACAGTATCGGGAGACTGCAAACTAAAGAGATATCGGTATACTCCAGCAACTGTTTTGCAGCACGTTTGTCCTCTAAAATGAGCAGACTAAACCCATCCCGAGCTGTTGAAGGAATCGCTGTTTTCAGAACGAGCGGAGCATTAATTGCGGGGTTCCGTGTCCCCAGCTCCGTAATGAATCTTCCCGTCCCGCCGCTCCTGGTGACCAGCAAACTGTCTCCGGCCTTCTGGTTGTCAAGAACGTTGTGACAAGGCAAATGTCAGATCATGTGGAGCCTTCTGGATTTTTTTGACCCTTTCAATCTGTTTTCCAACCTGGGTATGGAAAAGAAGCTGTGTCGGGCTAATTGGTTGTCTCTCTTCTCCAGGCAGTGGATAAAGTCGAGGTGCATAATCTGACTTTTTTAGATGAGCAGCATCCTCTCTTCCACAGCCTTATGTCCTTATGTCAACCGCTGCAGGACTGTGCTGCAAAAGTTCCTTTTTTGCCAAAGCTGGAGCAGAAGATGTTGAGGTCCTACAGTATTTTATCTGCTGGGGTTCCTGTGCAGCCAGTTTGGGCAAGGTATGTGTGAGTCTTACAAAAAAAACCCAGAAAACCCAGTCTGATTCCTCTCCCCCAAAACACAAAATATTGCAGCTGCTGGGAGGAAATAATAGTTTGAAAATGTTGCCTTTCCTTTTTTTTTTTTTTTTCTTCAACCGTTGCACTGTGCTTGAAGGTAGGATACTCTGTGTTTGAAATGCCCTACATAACCATTGATCTTGATTTCGCTAAATTGCCCTGCTCTGTGCTCTGTAGCTGTTATCCTGGACAGCTGTTTTCTCAGGCTTTCTCTTAAATTGTTTCTTGCCATTGGCAGTAAAACAATATGTGAGAATTGTGGAGTTAGATGTGCTTTTTAAACCATAGAGACCGTTTTCTCTGGAAAACTGGAAAAATTCTCTTTGGGAACTGCAGGGAAAAACTCTATGAAAATTCAGATTCCAGAATTCTTTCCAGTGCCACGTAGCTTTGTTTTATTTTGTTTCTTCTTTTGGAAGCAAAAGCAGGTTAATACCACTGGTTTGAGAAAAGAAATGTTATTATTTTTGAGTGGCTCTTGCCATTTGCCAGAGGTTTAGGGGTACAACAGAACCCTGGGGAAGGGCTCCCAAAACTCTTGGAGGGCACCAAAACGTTTTTCAGAGGATTGCTCGCTTCTGGGGGTTGGAATGCGTTACATTTCCTACATACTGCTGCCAATTGCAATATTTGCTTGTCAGCGATCAATCAGACTTGAATTTGGTGATCAGGGGAGGAATTAAAATTTAGAGCTTTACATGCAAAGAGGCAGCAGTTTCGGGTAAAACTGGCTGGAAACCTCAGAGCCAAATTACCCCCAGACTTCAGGAAATGGTCTGATGTTGCTGTGCGTTGCTGGCTGCATTTGGCCATTTAATGCCAACAAAAGTGGGCCTTTGTGTGGGGGATAAGTAATATCTAAAAGTAATAGGAAATGTCCTATCTGTGCATTCACTAGTAGGCTCCATCATAAAACCACGATCACAGATGGTTTGGGTTNCCCTCCTTTAGTTTAAAACCATCACCCCTTGTCCTATCACAACAGGTTTTGCTAGAAAGTCTGTCCCCATCTTTCTTTAGGCCCCTTTTAAGCACTGAAAGGCCACACTAAGATCTCCCCGGAGCTTCTCTTCTCCAGCTGAACAGCCCAGCTCTCTCAGCCTGTCCCACAGCAGAGCTGTTCCAACCTTGGGTCATTTCTGGGGCTCCTCTGCCCCTCTCCACAGGTCCGTGTGTGTCCTGTGCTGAGGACAGAGCTGGACCAGCCCTGCAGGGGGGGCTCCCCAGAGCAGAGGGACAGGATCCTTGATGTGAACATTCCTCATGGACCCCGTGCAAGTTCCTTACTCATCGCTGGAGGGCCCCAGGCCCAAGGCCGGACACCGCTGGAGGCAGAGGCTCACATCTGGATGTCAGCTTCCGATGACAACGAACAAAACGTGGCACAAACCGCTGCTCCAGATGACCAGGTGATGGTGGCTCCTCTCCATGGGCACACGGTGTGGAGCCAAACCCAGGACCCAGGTGTTTCAGGTGGTAAGATGGTAAATATATGTAAATAATAAAAGCCCCGAGCATTCATTTCTTTGTAATGATCCTATATACGCTGATGGAAATGCAGGTGACAATTAGACGCAGGTCTCTGGGCGCTGGTCAGCTGCCAGTGTCACCATCCCTGTCACCGGCTGGTTCATCTCCGCTTTAAAGGGGGTTATTGGGAGGGAGCACAGGGGAGAGGATCCGCAGCAACAGACTGGGAAAGCTCGTATTTTATCTGAGAATGCTATAAAAGCCGTCTAACCCTCTTGTACACACACAGCAGAACTTTTCTGAGCGTACAGTCCAAATTATTCCGACACTGCGTTTTAGTCGAAGCATTAAAATTCAAGGTCTAAATACGTAGTTTGAAATTGGAGATGAGTATATGCACATTGCAAACGTAGATATATCTTGCTGAGTACACAGCCCATAAAATATGTAGTATAAGATCACTCATTTATTTAAAGATGCTTTTTACTTCAGATGGAAAATGACACAAATCTAAATATTACAATGCAAAGTAATGTGTAACTGTCTGTATGTTATAGCCTTAACACTATACTTTTGATGCAGAAGAGATATAGCAGCTGCACTTTAATTTCAAGCAAATTGATCCCAGATGTAAATGTTGTTTTGTTCCATGGAAGATAGTGCACAGGTAAAGCAAATATCATTGGTTTATAGTCCAACAGAGTGTTGCAACAGGATCCAGCCTCTCCTGCCTGGGCACCCATAAAAGCCTGGTGGCTGTGGTGGGGCGGGATGCCTGGAAAAGATGCCGTAAAAAGAGACAGCTTTGCTTCTTACCCTTTAAGAACACAACCACCTGTGATCTAAGGAGCTGTTTTGAAGCCAGGAAAGCCGCTCCGTTTGTCAATTATCCTGCAGGCAAAATCTAAATTTGGCTTGTTTTCCATTTCTTTCGCTTCGCGTTTCGTAGAAGCGCTTTTTTTTTTCTCCCGACGTATTTATGTTTGGCATAAAAGAAAAAAAACCCAACTATATTTACTGACTCAGTAAGCCACTCCTTTCAAAGTAAAAATAATAGTAGTAATTCTGCTTCACTTTGCCTGCAGATACCCCAACGTCAGTGGCACCGTGGGCAATGTATAAACAACATAATCGTTTCTTTACCATCCCCAGCATGTAGAGAATAGCAAACTCCAGATACCCTGCTGTCACATCTCTTCTTTTGACCAACAAGATGTTTTATTTTTCATAAAACAGGTGAACCTGTGTGCCCAAGGAGGAGAAACCCCCCGAAGACACCGACCCCATTGCCGCTCCCCAGTACCAGAGCTCAACCAGGCGAACTCACCCAGAGGCAGGAGAAGATCTCGCAGGTCAATTATTTCTCCTTTTTTTATTTTTTTTTTTTTCAAATTGCAGATTATTTTACCTGTATGAGATCTGGCTGTGCAACCTTTTCCTGCGCAGCCTGGCTGCTGGGTACAGATAACGTGCTCAGGACCGGCACTGCTCCCCTTTTCTGTCCCTCCTTCGATGAGCTGGGTTACTCCTGGGTTTATTTTCTATTACTTTTTAAGTCAGGTCCGCACGTTCTGGTTTTGCAAAAGCTGTGATTTATTCAAACTAGGGGGATACCGTGTTTGGATGCTTCTAAAGCAGTACGGTTTAAACTGATATTTAGCTGATTGAAAAACATTTAAGCGCTTCTCCCCTTGATAGTGACACTGATTTAATTCTGTTTCCTTCTGAATCAGTCTAGGCAAAGCAGCGCACAAGTTGTACACTGGATGCATTGCCTTTCAAATACCGAAATACCCGAATAAAGGTATATATAACATATATAAAGGTGTTACTGAAGGGCAAGTACTAGACAAAACTGTGGCACTTCTGCACAGCAAGTGTTTTTTTCCCCGTACAGCGCAGGGAATCGACTGAATCTGTCACAGATGTGTGTAAGATGTGTACAGCCTTATGAAGCAACTTCTGCAAGTATTTAGCAGTAAGACATATTGACTGTATTCTGAAGTCCTTAGTCAGACGAAACCTGCCCAGAGGTCAATGCGAATCTCGATTAATCGATTTATTCCGCAACAGCTCCCTGTTTCTGTATGTTTTTGAGGCACGTACCTTCGGACGGAACACAAAATAAAGATCGAAATCAGGGCAGGACGTGGGAAGACACAGAGGATGTTTGCCCATGTGAATTGTTAGTGTTTCGGGGGCGGAGGGCTGCGGGAGGAGGTTTGGAGCAATGAGGTGGCAGCGATCGCTGAGCCCCGGCTGCTTGACAGAGCTGCTGTACAATAGCAGGGCCCTTCCCTCAAATCACAGCTTGTGAAAACTGACATTTCCATTCAAATTACTCCAATAGCCAACTGTTCCCCAGCGCAGCTTCTTCTGTAAGTGACACGGTGACAGCGATCCAGGAATTTAACTTGCTGTTGTCTGGTTCCGAGCGGAATTATGAAGTTTGTGACATGCATTAGGAGGATGGCTCCTGGTCGCAGCCGCTGCTTTGTGTGCCTGTGCGATTAATCACAGGTCGAGCGCGGAGCCCGGGAAGTTCTGTCAGCGCGGGAGAGCTGTCCCTGCTGTGAACAGCCTCCTACCGACTCCTCTCCTCCTCGTTTCCCACTGTCTGAGCAAAAAAAGCGTCGCTCTGCTGAAGTTTTCCTGGCACCTCCTGGTTCCCTGAGCCTTTTTTTAGGTCTCGCTCCTTAATTATGGTGGGCAGATCATCTGTTCTTGACATACGCGTACCTGATGGTCACAGCGCTGGGCTCCCTTCTCTCCTCAGGGATGCCCCTTGGATTCTTTTTTTTTTTTTCCGCAACTTGTCTTTCATCACAAGTTACCTTTTGAATTTCTGTCTAATCTTTTAAGCAGAAAGCTTTTTCTGTTCGTAAAAGAAGCCAGCAGATTTTGTGATTCGGGGTGTTTGCCGTACACAGGCTGAAATTACATGGAATTTTTGGCCAAGTTTATTTCTCTGTTACATGATCGACCGTTGAACTCCTGGGGTTTGTGGTGCTCTGCACCAGAATTCCAGTGTTTGGTGCCACAGCCAAATCACTTGGGAGTGAATTACCTGCCCGTGCCTTAGAGGCTCCTGGAAAACCACCCATCTGCAGCCACCGCTGGGCAATGCGGCACAACTTGAGGTGGGTCCTTTGTTTGCCGTGGTGGCACATTTCAGAAGAGGGTCCCAGCACCCACCTAGAATCTATTCTATGATTCTATCCATCAGGCTGATGCGGCTCCATGGAGCTGCTACGTCCCATTGGGACACAGAATCACAGAACAGTTTGGGTCAAAGGGACCTTCAAAGCTCAGTCCAGCCCCTGCCATGAGCAGGGACATCTTCACCCGGATCAGGTTGCTGGTTAGGGGTCAGGCTATGGGGCCCCTTGTTCCACCCCATTCCTCTGCAAAGAAGCCAGGCGAGGACGTGGATCCTACTTGAAGCTTGATGTGCTCCTTGTGAACCAAAACCAGCAATGACCCTGAGCCGCAGACACAGATCTGAACCTCGTCAAGCTCAAAAACCATCCCCATCTGGATCTCAACCCGGCTTATGGTCGTCTTCCCTCAAAACTCATTTTTGTAACTTGATAACCAGCAAATGCGTCAATCTGTTATTAAGAAAAATGTCATTATAAAGTCATGTTTATCTACACTTCTTTGAGAAAAACTAGGCCTCGTTATTGCTGTCAGTCAGAAGAAGAAGTAATGTCAAGTTTTTATAGTGAATTCATTGCCTTGTTGGACAGGGAGTGACTCTAACCTTATTTTGCAGAAAAGCTTCCAGAAGAAGAAAAAATGTGGTGTGTGCTAAGTGACTGTGAGTCAGTCTGCACTGCCTGACAACAAAGTCAATAAACCAAATACATTGACTGTTTGTTGATTCAACACCATGCGCCATCCATGAATGAAGACATTCTGCTAAATTAAGATTATTCCATCATTTTCAAATTAAATCCTTGTAGAAATATTGCATCTCAAATGCTCTGCAAAATGACGTGTAACCAATATGCTCAGAGGTCAGTTGTTAGGGATAAAGATGTTGTCCTGGAATATCTAACTACTCAAAGCTTACACTTTGATCTTACTTCTGAGTACCTGGAAGTTTATTCTGGTTCCTATTGAATCTCTAGGTTTGGATCATGTCTGCAAAGGTTTAAAAGCCCATGGAAGCTTCTTCAGTCTTCAGAGATGTTGCGTTGTGTGTGCTGCTGTCACTTGATCATGGTTGAAGCTTTCAATAGATATGACTTTATGGTTTTCCACCTGCAAAGAAATGCAGCCTCACGTACAGGCTGCCGTTGTGTTTATGTTCATTTTCAAAGACACATCCATCTATCCAGAAAAGGTCTGACCGAGACTGTGGAAATTGCAGCTAAATCAAAGGTGGGGGGTTAGATATGTCCTGAACCAAAACTTTGTAAAATTTTGCTGTTCTAGCATTACGGAAGGAAACTGCAGCCTTGCTCTCCCGGGGCGGTGCTTCTGAGCAAGGCAGGGTGCTTCTGGAGCTGAAAAAGGTACAATCTTTATTTATTCTTTACACTTATCTGGAATCGCCAAATAATTTGTATGTTTGTTTCAAACCAGTTCTGTGATGCCATGGCTGTTGAGCTGGATCTGCGATTTGATAGCTGGCTTAGTGCTGTTGAGCAAAAATGTCCTTTTGATACTAAATGTTTATTTAGAATTATTTGATACGATACATTTCTTCTTATGGAAGGGTCATATCAATACAAGCCGCCCTAAAACCAGAGAACGACATGAGAAAATGATCTGGTCGCTCAATTCCCCACGGTTGGACCTGCTTTGAATATCCTAACGAAGGCCACGAGCGCTTTTCTTGAGGAGATTCTGTATCCCCGCGAGAGATGTGCCATCCTTGGGAAGAGGGAACCCCCATCCACTGGAAATACCCAATATTGGGTGATGCACCCACCTCGCACCCGCATTTGTAGGCACCGCACGACCCCGGGGAGCTCCTGCCTGTCTCAAGGCACTTTTGCACAGAGCCGAAATGCTAAAAACCTGAAGAACCTCCCCAAACCAACCCATTAATGAAGTATGTGCTCGAGGCTGTCAAAGAAAGAGTGAAAAATGACCGGCGTACAGAAAAGGAATTTAAAAAGTCATGGGTGATGCAGTGTTTGCAATTACTATTATAGAGCCGGTTTAGGCTTTTGATGAGAAATAAATAAAACCCAACCAGTTTGGTGAATATTAAGCTACTTTCTGAAGTTTCAGAAAACGTCACTTGCCCTATTGTGAGAAGTAACAGCTTTAAATCTCATGGTCTGGCCGGAGAGGACGGGTTTGGGGCTGAAGGAGATATGCTGTAAAAATCGTGGCTTTCCTTAAAACAAATCGTGGCAAAAGTAACAAGTGCTTTGATACGATGGTGAATAGAGGATTAACTGCACAATGCTGCTGGTTTTTGAATTCTGCAATTCATTTTGTGTCTGTTCGTCATGCCAGCAATAAAAATAATGTCTGGCTGCTAAGTGTGCTAAAAAAAGGGGCTTTATAGTGCCCAGAATCTGTTTGTCAGCAGGTGGGGAGAAAGAGGAAAGCTTGTCTTATTTTATTTTCAAGAGTGGAAATTTAACGCTGGGAACCCAAGTTCTATTTTATTTCTTACCAAAAGTCTTATCTCCCTAATTTTGGAAAAAAAATATATATTTATTATATTTATTTATTTATTTATATATATATAACCCATCTAGCCTTGCAGGGTGGGTTATTTATAGAAAATCTCTGCCTTTTGTCAGATTGTTGGGCTCTAACGATGTTGTTCCAGAATAAACCCTGTTGTGTGCAGCAGGAGAGGAAGAGTCCTGGGCAGAGCTCACAGAAAGGGCCGGGGCAGCAAAACCCACGACAATCTAATCAGCATCTCTGGTCGTCAGGGAGAGAAGACGTGGCATAAAGCAGACGCATCCAGGAAATAATGCCCGTCCAGTGCGGCCAGATGGAGTGGGTATATCCTGACAAAGCATTTATTTTCATCAATGTTCAATTAGAATTATTTCTGGACTGCAAGCACAGTCCAGAAGTAGTGCAGGAATTAATCAGATTGCTGGTAGGGATATACATAAAGGTAATTGTGCGCTAGTTAAGAATGACAGTTATAAAAAATAAATCTTAACGTTTCTGTAGGATTATTTTGCATGTGTACAAGCCAGAAAATGTTAGTTCAAACTATGCTTTGAAAGGATGTTTTTAAAATTCCAGCTCGTTTTTGCACAAAAAAAATCACCCAGAAGAGCGCCAGCTCTTCCTGTGGGTTTGTATAAATACAGTAACTGAGGAAAAACTCCACCAGAAACTTTTATCTGCAATATAACATATACACCATCTAATCAAAAGTTTATGATAGCAGAAATCTCAGATGAACAGAGGAAGTTTTTTCTGGTTTATATCTTAATATAACCCCATTTATGTGCGATTTTGTGGGTACGTGAATCCCATATTAAGTGAGTGGGGCTCTTCACTCGAGGAAATTGTGTGTGTGCTTAAGTATTGCCTGAGACGGCGGCCCAGCTTAGCAGCAGGTTTTTGTTTCATTGGCCTTCATCCTTCTGTGAGTTTGTTTATCCAAATGAAACGTGTGCCGTAGGTTGAAGTTTTGGGAGTGTTTTGCTGTGGTTGCAGCCTTGGTGTTCACATCGAGGGTGGAAAGCACCTGAAGACCAGCAGAAGTTGGACGTGTTGGTGGCCGGGACGGTCTGGCACTCACTATCAGAGTCTGGAAATGCCACAGCTGGAAAGTTTGCAATTTGGTTTTAAAATGAGAGACTTGGCATTCGTCTGGCAAAATATTACAGTGTGTGGTTTGGGGTTATTTTAGAGGTGCATCCTTTATTTCAGTAATTACCGAGTGGTGCTGTCAGATCTTTTCCCCATACTTGGGGCTTGATTTCTGCATGCGTTGAGATGATGATGTTCACTTGGGGCTTGATTTCTGCATGCGTTGAGATGATGATGTTCACTTGGAGCTTGATTTCTGCATGCGTTGAGATGATGATGTTCACTTGGGGCTTGATTTCTGCATGCGTTGAGGTGGTGATGTTCAGTGCACACAAAACACTCCTCAGAAGCGGGTGCGGGGTTGCACTCGTTGGTAGGTCCGTCGGTGCGTGTCCTTCCGCACGTGCCACCACTCACTTCACCACGGTGCCAACGGTGCCGCTGCTCTGCGGCCGGCGCAGGATCTTACCGGGCAAACCAAAAGTCCCCTTTTCCTGCAGGGACACCGTCCCACGGCCGGTGACACACGGGAGATGAGCGCCTGGCTGCCTCCTCCCAGCCGGGATGGTGCACGTGTGTACGGTGACACTGCGACGGGAGAAAATCAAATTTAAGCTGCGTGCAGTCAATAAATCTTAAAACAGCTGAGTATTTCTAGAAATACGGCTTTGGAAAGGTGTCTGTGACCCAGAAAGGAAAAGCTCTAGCGGTGTCTAAAAATTCCTGGAAGGTTTTTTGTTTTCCTGCCGCATCTCCTCCATCCTTGGTGGCTGCTCCGGATCTGCCTCAGCGCGGTCACCCAGGGGAACCCAGCACAGATGCCACCGCATCCAGCTGCCCAGTGCTTGTCGCCCCACCGGAGCTGCTCCATGCACCAACAATTCATGGTCAGCCCCCCCAGATCGTCCCCGGGGTATTTGCCAAGCGCCCAAAGCTCCCCCAGCCGCGGCGTTGGCTCCGGTGGGTGCTGGAACCTCCTGGTGGAGGCTGACCCGGGTACCTGGGGACTGAGAGCAAGGGAGATGGAAACTTTGAAATATATTTAAAGAAGAATTCTATTCAATTAAATAAAAATATATTTATTTTTTTTTTTTTTTTTTTTTTTTTTTGCAGTACCTGTAAGCAGAAGAGCTGAAGACCGGTTGTGAAGGTGCTTCCACGTGGGAGTAGCTACGCGCTGGAGCCGTCCTTGGGAGTGCGCTGTGAAAAGCCACGTGTAAGCCTTTGCAAGCTTTGACTCTAAATATTCCATTTATTTGTGATTATATTGTTCATTCCCAATGAATAACTATTTCAAATAATACTTTGCATTTTCTAAATGTTGTTAAATATAAAACATACATTAATTTACACATAGTACAAGTACAGGCACTGTAGAGACGCAAGTTAGAAGACTAGAGCTGTATTTTCATTTTCAGCCCACTAATACTGCTCACGGCTCCATTACCACCATTGCTATATGCCTCCCAATTTGCTCAAGAGAAATACCTTAACATTTGAATCGTCACACCAAGTATTAAAAGGTTTTGTTGTTTTCTCCTTTCGCTCCGAGCACAGAGTAGGTGCAAGCGACGCGTCTTTAAAGCCGATGCATCTCTCCAGCCGCTACAAAACGGGAAATAAATAAATAAACAAGAAAAAAAAGAACCCAAGGGCTGGTAATTTAGTACTAGAAAGTTAATTCAGGAGACCTCTAACCTTCAAACCGCCACGTGACTATTGATTTTCAATATTGCGCGGGCCCGTGCCACCCTAAGCGTGTAGTTCAGCAGATTCCGAACAGTTTTTTCCTTATCAGTTCGGTCCCCGAGTACTTGTGCATTAAGACAACAAATACCGGCGGCTCCCGGGCTGTCCCACGGTGGCCCCGCGGACGTGCTGGGCTTCTAATGAAGTTGGGCAGTTGGCGAACACGCCGTGTTGGGGGCGAACACACGGTGTCGGGGGCGAACACACCGTGTCGGGGGCTCCTCGGCATCCCCTGGGGGCCACGGGGGGATGCGCTGAGCAGGGACAGCCAAAAAAACCCCCCTCCCTTCACACCGAAGCGTTTATTAATATATTTAAATACACTAAGTATTATCTATAATCCTATATTATTTATTATCTATTACAATATATATATATTGTGTAATATATAAAGTATTTTAAATATTTAACATTTAATTATACTCCCCACCTTAAGTTGGGGATGGAAAGGCTTCTAAACCCACTTTCCCCCCCCACCTCAAAAAAAAGAGCAAATGAAGATGGAAATAGTGGTGATGCTCCAGGAGGCACTGATGCCTGCATTATGCGGCAATACCCGGACAGGCTCATTTAAACACCTTCCTCCTTTCATCATCACCAATTAGTTAAGTCAGCCCAGCCGCGCGCGCAGCATCCCGGCTCGGATGAAGATGTGTTTTAACCCGCGCACCGAAAAAGACTTCAGCCTTCCCTCCTCCCCCGGCTTTATTGATTATTGAAAATGTTACATCCCGGGGAGGAAAATGTCATTGCTTTAAATACCAGCGCTAACAGTTGGTAAAAAGTTCTTTTTCGCTCAGACGTGTGATGAAGAAAAATTAAACGGTGGGAAAGACAGAGAAATATACGGAATTTAAAAGGAAAAATATATAATTTGCGCGTTAATTTGTCCGAGAAGGAGCTTCGCTCCCTTAAGCGGCTTAAAAGCGCCCACATCTCGCACTGGACTTTTTACCGGAACGGTGAAATATATAATGAAATTCAACAAGGAAAGTGGAAAAACAGCCAAATTGGTGCAGCAAAGTGGTTAATAGGATCATTAGCCTCCTCGCTGTATTTTTGTGGACATTGTGTGCCTGTGCCGGAGCCCTCGCGAGCAGATTGCAGGAACAGGCTGACAGTTCCCCGCTAACTCAGCAGCGCTGGGTGCAAACTGCCATCTTCCTGTGGATTTACAGCTGCCACTTCTGCTACTTCAATTAGTTCTATAGCACACAGATGTTGCTTAAATGTTGCTGCTAATGATACTGCAATAAGCCGAAGATTCATGCCATATTTTGAGGCACGTAAATTTCTCAAGTGGCACAATTAAAGTGGAAATATTAGGTGGGGAGAACTTGGCAGTCTCTCCAACTTGGAAAGCGCACCCGCTATGCAATAATGGGTCAAAAATTCATTCAAGTTTTACTGCTGTTCGGAGTTTTAAAAGACTTTTCACAGTTGAATGCAAAGTAGTAAAAAGCAGAGTATTAGGAAATGAGAACGCTGTTATTCAGACATGACTTTTAATTTCAAATTGGAATCACATGCTTACCTTCGCCGCCGGGGCTGCGCGTCGCCGAGATGCAAAAGGAATAAATAAAAAGTTTTCGTTAATAACGATTTAATTGCCGCGGCTGTGCGAAGGTTCAGCGTGGCGGTTGTATTAGCGGGGAAAAAGGAAAAAAAAAAATGGTTTCCCAAATCGCACGCAGAGACAGCATCAATCATTTCCGAAGCCAGATGTAGCCTCCAAACTGCAGCCTGACAACACATCTCCTGTTTGTGCAGCCACCAAGCAATTATTCTTTCCATTATATCTCCCAATGACAGATCTCCAAACCCAGGGCTGTAAAAATTAGAGTTTGGGCTTACACAGTTGTGTTGGGTCTTAAAAAAGAAAAAAAAAAAACAACCTAAATATAAGAAAACTTATCATGGCTGCAGCGTTTATGAGCTTGTCAAAGTACATGTACATAATTTTCATCAAAATTTCCTTTACCTCATTTCCAATCCTTCAGGATTAGATTTATCAGCAGCTCATTCGGGGAGAGCTCTGAGCGCGTCCGAGCGGCTTTTCCACCTGCAGCAGGGTTCCGAGGAGCCGGCTGGTTTGGGGAAACGCGTAAGCTTTTCTGCGTCCCAAATAGTTTTATGTTTTTCGAGTGTTGTTTTTAATGGCCCGCCTGGGCGTCCGAAAAATTCGAGCTGTAATTTTTAAAGATGGTTTTACAGCTCGGTCTTGTTCGGTACCCACGTCACTGCGAGTGCGATTTGGTGGGGAAGAACTACCGATGGCAGCACTAAATCGGGAGACAATCCCAAAGAAAGATAGCGGGGAATCCAAAGATTATTTCTGTTTAAAGTTTAATTTATTTATACCGGGGAAAGATTAGCAGGTGAGCACTGATTTTGAAACTTGCAGTATACGCAGTGTTTAACGGATGAAGTTAAACGTTAGGAGAAGCAATCAATAGCAAACTAAGGGCGAGCAGCAGCGCCTTGTATCTAAATTACTAATTTTCTACCACGGCACCCGAACGTTTCCGTTTCTCTGCGCGGCTCCATCCCGCTCCTGGGTTGGATTATTTCACAGCAAATCTTACAGATGTCAGTTTTGCCTTGTTCCGAGGCAGCAAGGACAATAAGTTCCAGCTGACCTCAGGACAATGAATCTTGCAAGAGCGCGGTGTGTGTTTTATCCTGGCGCTGAACGGCTCCTGTGGCATTGAGAGAGAAATGTCACCCTGACACGGCCCCAGACCCCGCAGACGTGGAGAACTTCTCTTTCTTCCTTCTCCCCCCCTCTTTTTTGCTTTATTTTTGAGCTTTTCTTTTTTTTCCTTTATTTTTGGGCTCTGTTTTTCACCTGGCATCGTCCGGGCCAATAAGCACTATGAGGGCACATTATATTTGATTAATAGATTGGTTGTTCCACAGCTGGTCTCTCCGCTACAGAAAAACTATTTAATTCCAAACAACTATTTTCCATTGAACCTTGTTAGCTAAACAATTACTATTTCTGTGGATGGCCTTGATGCCAAGGATCAGATGGGTTTGGTTGCTGGTTGCAGGTACTTGGTTGACACTTGTAACTTGAGGTGTTGGGCTCAGGTTGACGTGAGATACTCAGTGTATGCCAAAGTCCATGGTTTTTCAAAATAATATTAAAAAAACCCCAAACTTAATCCCAAAAATTAATCTTTCTTTGCTGTACATCAGGATGTGGGAAAGAGCCTTCTACCGGGTGTAGAAAAGGTTAGTACGGAAAATCTTTTGAGCACGGAAATGACCAATTCACCCCAACTAAACGCAAACCTAAACCGGAGAACAAAACTTTTAATGTCTAGTTTTAGGAAGAATGCTCCAGAGGTCTCTGATTTGTATTTGTGAAAGCGGAATCAACATGTAACGATGATTTTATGGGATTTTCAAAATGAAAATGCCCTTTCCGTATTATAATTCATTGTTTCTGTGGTTCACCAAAGCTTTTTGTTTTCCAGCAAAGGAGTGGTCACCTGTGATTTATGCACCAAAGGAGTCAGTGGGTCCAAAATGGAGTAGAAAAAAGCAGTTTTGCTCTGAGTATCATGTCCCAACTCTTCGTGCAAGTCACCGCAGCAACAGCGGAGCTGTAAGGTAACGCACCGCAATGTCGCCATGGGATTATGCACTTATTTACTCAATGTTGTCATTTTGGGGGGAAAAAACATCAGATCAAATTGGTGTGGTTACCTCAGCAACCACCAAAGTGTCTGGTGTTTGTGCTCCCTGGCAGAGAGGTCAGGGCGTCCCTGGTGTAAACCCAGTTGTGTTGGGTCTTAAAAAAGAAAAAAAAAAAACAACCCCTGCACGCAGCTATGAGGGATCTACTCCCTGGTGTAAACCCTTGTACCCAGCCATGAGGGACCTACTCCCTGGTGTAAACCCCTGCACGCAGCTATGAGGGATCTACTCCCTGGTGTAAAGCCCTGGCAGCACTGGGAGGGCTGCTCAGTAAAGCGGTACTCGAGCTTCCCCGTTTTCGGTGTTGTCGGGGCAATGCGGAAAAGGCTTTTAGTGGCATTTGCAGAGATTTCGTCCCTCTGTCCCACTCTGACTTTGGCAGTTTGTTTCTCATTTCAAATACCCTCTGTAATCTATTACGATATTTAGGCCAGTCTTATTTCCCCACCTCACTCCAGCCTGTGTCCTCTTTCTATTTAGGAATTAATTATGATGCTATCTCGTATAACTCATTAGTATCAATTAATTCTTTCCCTTTCATGATTTTATGTAGCTAAATTAGATTGCCTCTTAGGAACTTAATAATCAGTATTGGACTCATTTAGACATATCTTTTTTGCCTTCTCCACCCAGTTTTACTTGGACACAAGGATACGGTGGCTGGAAATGTCCCGTCCGCCCCAGTGGGGACAGGGCTGGTGTGATGGACCACTGTGCCCCATCCCCACCATCTGCAAGGCTTGGCCTCACCTCACCCCTAATTCTGAATTTTAGCAGTCTTTTTCACTTTGATTTATTTATTTTGGGGCCGCGTAAGGTATTATTCTTGGCTTATGAGAATGAATAGAAAGTGCCCTACTTCTAGCAATTGGCCAAACCATCACAAATTATCTTCCTCTTAAACTCGCCACAGGGACAGAGAGAAACATCGAGGGAGATGTAGGTTTTCCTCATTCATCTTGGTGGGGTGTTCACTTTGAAATCGCAGCGTTGCTGGCATTCCTATGTCCGTATTTAACTGCTTCGCTGCTTACTGGCACATCAGATCCATTCAGGGAAAAAAAGCAGTAATATGATTGAATGTATCTGGCAGGACCTGGTATTCCCACTCATTTCGAATCTGATCCAGCAGCAGCAAAGGCAATTAAATAACAAGTTTTCTCCGGCAAAATGAGTTGCAAAATGCCCCCAGCTGCATGATGTAGGAAATACACCTTGATTTTACTAATTGCCACGGCTGCACCTCACCATGGCGGCGTCTGAGGCGGCTTTGCGTGACCCACTTCATGTATTTCAAATAAGCCAAGCGGGGCTGGGTTATCCCCGACCGCCGCGTTTAATCCAGGCTGAGCTGCGCCGTGGGGCCGTGGGCAGGGGTGCTGGAAGTTGAGTGGATTCCCCTTGTTTGAAGCATCAAACGTCACTGGCATCCCTTCGGCAACGTGATGCTCCTGAGCAGCCAGGAACTGTGCTGGGACTCAAACAAAAGCCAGGCAAGAGAGCCTTAGCAAGGCAGCGAAATGCAGCCTAAAAAGCAGAATTTCAGCCAATGTCGTTGTAGAGAGGTGCTGCCTGGCCAGCCCAGCCTGAAACCTGTCCTGGTTTTGTTGTCGCCTTGCAGTAAACCCTGACAAAACCGAACCAGCCTGGCCGCGGCTCGGAGAAGCCACGCTCCGCTTCAGCACAGCACAACCACCAAAACATCACAAAGTTCTTTAAAGGTGGAACTAAGAGGAAAAAGAAAAAGGCAAAAAAAAAAAAAAAGCAACATTGGATAAGTTACTGTGGGTTGCAGCACATGCATAGTAAAGGGTAATATTGGATCTTCTGTACATCACCTGGAACTGGGAAAATATTGCCAAAAGAGGTGCCCCCGTTGCAGGACAATGTTGGCCAACGTTGCGTTTTCCTACAGAAACTCTGGGAGAGCCCCGGCTGGAAATAGCAGGATTGATCCCAAATTTTATTGTTTCCATATTTGCTGCCAGATCCAACACCGGAGCCAGCGACGGGGAGAGGACACGCGAGGGCTCTGCGGGGAAGGCAAAGCCTTTTAATGAGTAGCGCAAGGACTCTAATTGCTAAATCCCAATTAAAGCAGATACGGCTCAAGCGAAGGAGAAGGAAGGGTGCGTTGCTGGGAAAGGAAAAGTCAAAAGGCTGAGGCTTGTGGGATAACTTTATTTGAGAACACAGGCAGATTTGCGGGAACTGCCGGCCTGGACCCCGCTCCAGGGGACAGCAAGAGACAAGAAGAAAGGAAGAAGGAAAAAAAGGAAAGAAACCCAAAACTTTACTAGGAGGAAAAAAAAAAATCTACAAGACCATTTCCCTCAAAATTTAAAGAAAATTCAATCCCAAACCCATTCAGGATGGCTTTCAAATATGATTTCCACTAAAAATGAGGGAAAATGTGCTGTCTGATCTAAACCTTTTATTTTTTTCCAGAACATCTGCTTATTCTGCTAAGGAGAGATTATTCTTATTATCAACAAATTTTAACTATTGTAGTTCAAATCTAGGGATCTTACTGAATATGCACTTCCTTTAGCTGGGAGCTACCCCGTGTTATTTCATCTATTTACATTCATGTATGCAATTATATTTCATAATCTGATTATGTGTTTTATATCTTTATACCATTGAAAATGCTGAATGTTGCATTTCTTTTTTATTATATGGGTTGACAAGTTCTTTTTGGGTGGAAATAAGAGTTCAGTAACACTGCGGTGAGAACAGCATTAATTTAATCAGCTAAACAGACCCACCAAAATACTGCTGGATGCAAAAGAAAGGAGCATGTTTCTTTACACATTCTGCACATGAAGTTAATAAAATACATTAATGAAGTTAATACGCAAAGGAGATATTATTATCTGTTGTCAAAAAACGGAATAGATTGTTTCTGATCATCATGTCCTTCAAGACACTAAAACCAAGAGTATCCCAGAACGAGCTGATTTTTTCTCTGGGCTCACCAGCACCAAAGGTTTCCCGGTGGGGCTGTGTTATAGACTTGCAACTCATAAATATTTCATCTTCCTATTAAAAATGTGGGGCAGAATAGCCATTGGGGTCTGACAATGAAAATACTTTCTCTTTTGATCACGACGTCACAAGAATGTAGGGCAAGGTGGGGTTTTTTTGTTAAGATAAAGAGGAATTTGGAAGTTTTTGCAATTTGACCTGGAGGATGTCCAGTTGTGACTGCTGAAATGTTTGGGTTTGCATCCATACCTGCTCTTTCTGCTGTTGCTTATATTTGAATTTACTGTAAGAGTGCAAAGTATGGGCAGTTCACACAACCCAGAATTATTTATGTTGGCTTCAGTTAAGAACAGAAAATCTCAGCACAGGAACAAAAAAAGCCTTTGCTTTCCTATCTCTGACTCAAACCGTTACGTCTGTGTTGCGTGAAACTGCCAAGTTGTTGCTTTTGCTTTTCCAGCTCTGGTGAACTGATGTGAGATCCATCATCTTCTGCATCGACTGGTGGCAGATGAGACCGTTCCAAGGGTCCCCCCGTCCCCATCGCATGGTTTGGGTGAAAAACTGTCCTCTGGCTCCTCTCCTATGGGTTATTTCCATCAAATTTGGGGGCAGATCCTGGAGAGCATGAGCAGATGATTTGCTTCTGTCAGCTGCTTGCCAGGCTGATTAAAAAACAAACAAACAAACAAGTTTTAAAGGGTTTATTGCAGATTTCTTTATTTACGTCAGTAATGTAAATGTGTGGCATCCAGCTGCCAACCTCTGGGCAGCTCAGCCTGATTTGGGATGCAACACGGGAAAAGCACCAAAACGAGTACCCAGTCCCCAAGTCATGCAGACGTGGCACTGTGACCAAAAATGAAGCAGAACTGAATGAGAAGCACGGATGTTGATCAGTGGTTGAAGACTTCTGTCCTGGCAAGAAAACCCAAACCCTTTTTATCTGACAACCTTCTCTTACTAAAATATTTCATGAAACGTTTTTCAGTCAATTTAGCTTCTAAAAAGATCAATGGTAAGGTTTTTTTGTATTTTCCTCCCTCCTCATTCAATGAAAAGACATTCTATTGCTTCTGCAAGCCCTTAGCGCCGATACTGCCGTGTTGGGCTGAGCAGTGGTGTGTTGTGTGATGTGTTAGTGTCCAGACCAACAGTGATGCTGGGGGGAGAAGGAGCTGCTGGGGCCTCCTTGCAGACAGCACCCAACGTTCAACCCAACGCGCTTCCCCCACCCCATCCCGGTTTCTGATGTAAAACAAACTTCGTGTCTGCGCTCTAGCACCAGTTCTCTTGATATAACTCAGTTTTAGCCTTTTCTGCAGACTTTCTTTCTTTCCTGTTCCCCTCAGGTCATTTCACCAAGGATTGCTGTTTGTCTCCAAGATCTTCGTCAGGGAAGGACACGGGTTTTATTACAGCTCTTCCACTACCAAGCTCCTCGTCCTCAGCAGGAGCGGGACATTGGCTGTGTGGACCTTCCAGGTTTTGTTTCAGCATTGGTGGCCCTTCAGCTTCCTTAAAACTTGGAAAGAAAGGTGGTAACCAGGTATTCTTTATTTTACAAAGCACCTACAATTTCTGTTTCACCAATTTCCAGGCAGGAGGGGGAACCCTGAGCGAGTTCAGAGCTGCTCTGCCCACATAGCACGAGCATGCTGTGACACACTCTGTCCCCACGGCCTTGTTCTAACATTTATCCAAAGACGTACCCAATTATTGTTCCCATTTCAGGCCGTGCTACGTGCTGGGCACGTTCTGGAAACTTTTCTTCCAAATTAATTTATGCTCAGTGTTTTCCTCGTGCAGATAATTTGTTTGTCTAAATAAGTGCCTCAGCTTATAAAGTCACTTTGTTTTGGGCCCCTCCTGCTCCCGTGCGCACCCCTTTCTGCCTCCAGCCTGCTGGGTGACTCGGCTCGGGTGAGTTGTGTGGAGAGGATGGTGGATGGTTCTCACCCATGGACGTGGTTTGGTCCCCACCCAGGCCTTGGCCTTGGCTCGATTGGCCAGGTTGTGTCTTAAGGGATGAAGTAAGTGAGGGGGTAGTCAAGGAGAAATCTTGGATTTTGGAGCTGCTTCAGATATTGCGGCATTTGTTGGATTCATGACGTGCTCCAAGATGAGACACATTGACAAACCAGGAAGGCGAAGAAGCACGTGGAGTGACTTTCCACTCTGTGGTATGGCTCCTCCTTCCCCCAGCTTTTATTTTCCTTTTTTTAGCTGCACTTGGCCTGCCCAAATGGAATCATAGACTCATTTTAGTTGGAAGAGACCATTAAGATCAGATGGTTATTAGAGGTTGTTTATTTGTTATTATCATTTCTGCTTGTTATGGTTTCAAAGTACTTCTGCGCCTGTGAAGCAAAGTCCACAGCAATTGCTTCTCTTTCCCCCTTTCTCTTTCCCCCTTTCTCTTTCTTCTTTTTTTTTTTTTTTTTTTTTTTTTTTTTTTTTTTTTTTTTTTTTTTTTTTTTTTTTCTTTTTTTTTTTTTTTTTCTTTTTTTTTTTTGTTTTGTTTTGGTTTTGTTTGGTTTTTTTAAGGTGGTGACTACAGCAGAACCAATACACAGGGACCCCCCCGTGCAAACTTCTACGGTGATCCAGCACTTCCCACCCTGCGGAGCAGCAGCTTCCCGCTGATTTCCAGGTAATTTCCATATAATTTCCAGTTAATTTCCTTGCACCCTTGCCACCCCCACCTGGTCTGTTCTGGGCGTAGTTGCTGCCTTTTGTTACAAAGTCATTTCTCAAACAGTTTAATTTATCTGAAGGTAAAAGCAAAAAAAGTCACATGACAACTGAAATCCTCTCAGAACTTTGTGGGCACCAAAAATGTACTGGTTTGTGATCAATTAACTGCACCCTTTTTTGCACAATGTCCTTTCAGTAATAGTACAAAGTCAATAAAGATGGAACACAGCAGTTACAGTACAACTGTTACTTTATTTTAATGTGTAAGAAAATTTTAAAAAAAATCATGACCGTATCGCCTGTATCTCTAGCATCGTATTTTATCTGGCCAAACTGCCCTTGCAATGGTAACAGCTGAATTGGAGAACCAGACCAGGACTCAAATCCTCCATTAGTTACTTTTGGCCTGAACACCGAGAAATAATATTTGATTCCTTGTGTGTAACAATGAAATTCAGCACTATATAGGAGAAAAATAGATAGCTTGGGTTTAATTATTTGATTTATACAATTTATGGTTGTAGTATAGTTCATTTTGTTTAAAGCTGTAGTAGTTTATAAAGTGTCTGGGTAAGGTAATGGTCACTTTTTAAATGGCACACACCAACTTTTAAAAACTTTTTATTACTCGTGGGACGCTGGGAACATTCCTCCTTCATATGCTTTGTGGAGTTTGTTTGCACTGTGACTCCAGACTGGGCGCTTTCTCTTCCTTTTCCTGTAAAACTGAGGACAGTACATTGTGTAATGACAAGTGACCAAAAAAAAAAAAATCAATTTGTAATCTGATTTGAGGGTTCTGATTTCCTCTGATGAGTTTAAATTTCATTAAAAGCAACGTTATCCGAACATAAAAGAACTCCTTGAAGGGTAAAACAGGGAATTGTCTCAAAGAGTATAAAGAATCCAAACTCTTTTGTGCTGTTTATTCACGGCATTAATTGTGAGGTCCAACACGCGGTGTCGGGTTGGCAGATGCACCGTTATCGGCCCCGCGATCTGCACGGGGAGCGGGGAGAAAAAGCACAAGGGCTCACATTCAAAAATCGTTCTTGGGCGTATTGACACTTTAGTTATCAACAGCCCTTATTATCTGCTTAGCGGCGGATCGCAGCTTGCCGGTGACATAATAAGCTACAAATCACTGATGGGCCCTTTCTGCATTCTCCTAATTGTGTGTATTCTCTAGCAAAAAATTATCGCCGGGCCTCTTGTCTTGATGAGAAATTGACATTTTCTGGCGGAGCCGGGCGAGCGCCATGCGGGGAGATAAGACTTATAGTTGTTTTAAAGGAGTGCAGCCATTCTTTCCGAGGCCTCTTTATTGCTCTAGTTGACCCACTTGATGAGTATGGATTTCATGAGGTCTTTTTCAGCATTTGAACTATAAAAGGTTCAGAATGACACCACCCCTTATAGACAAAAGATAACCTTGCCCTTTGAATATATTGATTCTTTATTAACTAGGCTGTTTAATGCAATGAAATGAGGCATTAGATTGAAGCCTATTTCAAGTGCTTTGAATAATCTCTAAAAGCTTGAAAGACTTTAAAAACCTGCTTTGCAATAATTGGCATATACTTTTAGAGAGTCTGTTCCTTCATTTCGATTAAGGCATTTTTATCATCTTCCTATGTCTAAACTCGCTACAGGCTGACGCAACGTATTTTCTCGCCAGGGCTATCACTGAGTTACAGATAGGGACATGTTGTAGGTGGTGGATTGCTCTAGGACTTGTCATTCCTAGCACAAAATGTATTTTCTTTTGTATTTTCTTTGCGTTGGAAGTCAGACAAACCATTTAGATGCTCATTATTCAAACCTTTGAAATAAAACCTAAAAGGAGAAGCGCCAGTAGGCATTGTGCAGACTTTCATCCCTATAAACCATCTCATTTTTTAGTGGGACGCATCTGATTATGCCGCTGTTTAAACACGATACACAGATGATACATATTCAAAGTGGAACAATTGTCAGTGCATAGTAATAGTAATAATAATCCAAAGTGCTCTATATTTTTAACATCTATTTTCATCAAACATAAAAACTATGTAAATACTGGAGAAGAAAGGGAACATAGTTAAATAGCCTGGTTTTTCTTCTTTGTGAATTGTGAGTGCAGTGAGCTGCACCTTCTCATCACGCTCTGTGGCTTAATTAATGAAGCACGGGGTGACGAAGGCGAGAGCCGGGCACACGCCGTGGTGCTGGGAACTATAGACATATACAAAAGTATATACATTTATTAGTACCTGGGAGCTCCGCGTTCCTCAGTGCCCTCTTGACGTTGTCAGCAGCATTTTGGTTTAATGACAAGACAAAACCCACATAACGAAGTCCCCTCCTTTCCCGGGACAGGCGCTTGCATTGCTCTGCAATGCGTTTATTCCTGGAAAAAAAAAAAAATTTAAAAATTCCCCTTTTTGGTGGTGGTTGTGGCCACACGTGGCGGCTGGGCCGGGAACTCGGGCCCGGCTTCAGGCTTCACGCTTTAACTTTGTTCCACAGAAACGCCCTGCGACGAGGAGCCCGAGCCTCGCGACCTCGGGATATTTGTATTTCACGTGCATCGCACGTACGTCGCACATACTGCAGTCCGGAGGACGAAAGGTTTGCGGTCAGTATTATAATTGGCAAAAGCATTCACTTCCTTAGCGGCATTTAAAAGACGAGCACGTCGACCTTCGGTGTCAAAGCGCCACACGGAAAATTTGGGTTGTGCCGCGTTTAAAATAACTTTTCCTGTTTACAGACTCTTACAATATGATTTTAAAATGGAAAAAAAAAAAAAATTACTCTATGTTCAGTTTACAAAAGGGGTGTCCGAAGCATGATTTTGGTTAAATACTTCAGCAAGTAGCGACAAACAGAGCTCTTGTCCCTCCTCATCATCCTCGGCACCAAAATCCCCACTCCAAGGACTGGGTTTTTTCTTAACCAAGACATAAATTCTGATATTTAGAAATGAAACCCCCAGTGTTGCCATTTTTTCTGTTGTATTTAGTCACTTTTTTTTTTTAATAATCAAACCAGATAAAAATTACTAAAAAATGAAATTCACAGACAAGAAATACTTTAATTAAATATTGTGTAAAATGAACATTTTTTTTTTTATACAGTTAAATATATGAAAAAATGTACAGATAAAACAATCTTATTGTAGGGTCTTTAACAGTAAAATCTACCATTTAGTGAAGCTTTTTCTGTCTGGAGACAATGAAGCGATGGGTGCATTGACTAAGTAATCTAAAACACAAACAGGTTGCATTTATGAAGAAACTTGCAAACTTTCTTAACATGTACACGTGACCTTTTCTGGAGAATAAAACCTTGTTCAGGCAAAATAGAGCGGAGGTGATTCAGTTCCAGAGTGACTTCTCAGGCTTTTCCACTTAGCTAAGCCTCAGTCGTTATCACAAAGGAAACGCGTGCAGCATCATTCGGCCGTGATACGCTGTATCGTTCTTTTAAACCCTTTACTAAAATGTGCATTTTTTTTTTTGCCAAGAAAGAAATTGAAAAAAAAAATAAAATAAAAAAAAATCCCTCCTTTTTGGTTAAAAACTTGAATTCTGCTGCAGTTTGCAACGTGCTTTGCAGTGCTGAGTTTGCAAACTATTTAGTGCAAAGTAAAAAAAGAAAATAATAAAAAAAATAAACTCCACGTTTCTCTCGCTGGATTTGGCACTAACAGCCACAATGGAGGTCATTCCAGTTTAAAAGTACAGTCACCTATGGGGTTAATACAAAAAGTCCTATAAAAAAAGAAATAAACCTAGATAAACAAGCTCCAAACATTTAAAAATGCTGGATGATCCCGATTTCACGTGAAACCTTTCTCTTTTTTCACCAGTGCAGGGTTCGGGGGAATGCAGAGTGCAGCAGAAAATAGACACAGAAAGGAGTGATTTAATTCTACACCAGGTTTGTGCTTTTTTTTTTTTTCTTTTTACACCAGAAATCATCCAAATGAAGTAGTGATTAACAATTGTGGTGTAAGCCTGTGATAAAACAGCACAAAAGTTCTTCAAAGAAGTTCACTTTTAAGGCATCAGAGAAGTTAATGTGGCAAACGTTTTAATTAAAACATCAGAAGTGAATTTATTTTAAACTTTAGGCCTCTGAATTTTTCCAGTAAACACAGTTCAGCTATGTGGCAAAGTCATGGGTGGCAGCTAACAATGACTTTTTACAATCTTTAAAAAAAATAAAATAAAAAAGAAAAAAAATTAAAAAAGAAAATTAAAAAAAAAGAAATGCAACCACAAAAGCGATTCCTCTTTTTTGTGGCTGTATCACATGCACATATTCTACTAGTATTCATTACAGCCATGTGGCACAATTTTGATTTGACTATACAACAAACAACTTTTTTTTTTTCAAAATTATTTGTTCTGATAACTTAAGAATAATATAAAAATAAACAATGAATTTGAATTTTCCTTAAAAATAAAAAAAAAAAAGATGGAAAGTCTAAATAATAGCAACTTTATGAAGTACAAATGAAATGTACGGACACTAATTTATTTTAAAAGAAAAACATGAAGGCAGCGGTTCTTGGCTTAATGCTTTTCTCAGCATCACAATACCAGGCCATAACAAAACCCAATACGTACAAGAAAAAAAAAAAAAGATGAAAAGCAATATACAAAATTTCAAAGATAAATACAATATTTATAGTTGATATGTTACAAAATAAATTCCCTTAGTGACTGCAAGTGTTTATGTGAAAGAAAGTGTTGCAATGAATAAGACTATTTTATTCCTTATAGGCTTCATAAGGAATAAAATTTGCTTTTCTAAATATTTAAGTGGATCTGAAAAAAATTCAAGACAAGTGTATAAATATTTAGCTACAACTTTGGCAAAATCACAAAAGTCTACAATTTTATAACCACATACAAAACACATTAGGGAAGAAGGATCTAGAAGTCAAAAGGACAATTTTCTGGTACAAGAAACATAGACTTCACAGTAGCCTAAGAATGCAATAGTATACAGTGCTAGCAAAAGTTGAAAAAATGTTGCAGATCACACTTGCTTAACAGGAAGCTCTAGCAGTGGAAGTATATTTTTTCTTTTTTAACCAACAGACAGTAGCAATTTTCTTTTCCTCTGTCAGTGTGCTTGTTGAAGGCAAGAGAATTCAATATCAAAGTTACAATTTCTAACTACAATAAGTTACAAAGTTCCATTTCATTAGATGAAGTTAAGCAATGATAAACCCTCCCGCGCCCGCCCCCGCACCCCGGTTTTTGCTTTTCTAATCATATATTCATCCTTTTTTTTTTCTTTTTTTTTTTTTTCCAGTTTGATGGCTCATAACCTCCTTGGCCCCCTTTTTTCCACCACAAAAAAATATTTCACATTATAGAGATACACAACCATTGTGAATCTAGTTATGAGTACAGAAAAATGTTCGGAGGCATTTTTCATCAGTGTTTCATGATAATCAAAATGGTGCATCCACAAAGTTTCTCCCAACACATAGCAAGTACTAGACATAGCCAAGACGTAATCAGAAACTTTATACAAAATAGGCGTCGCTTTCTCCTTATTCTTCAGGACTGAGAAATGTGAAAATATGAGAAAAATTCAGTCAATAAAATGGAATTGTTCATGAAGAAGTAGGTTGTTTGCATGTAGATTCTTAATAGTTTAAATAAAATCTTTAAACGTCTTTTTTTTTTTTTTTTTTTTTTTTTTTTTTTTTTTTTTTTTTTTTTTTTTTTTTTTTTTTTTTTTTTGTAGCATCTCGGTTTGTTGCTGATTCTGTGTGAAGATACTGTTTCCATCAGCATGTCTTAATATACTAAACTTGTCCCCTAAGCCCGTCCTCTGAAGCTTGGTCGTACGGTAGGTAAACAAAAGTGACTTTACATTGGCGGGACTACAAGCCCAGACATCGCTAAAAGGGAAAGAAAAGGGAAAAAAAAAAGAGAGAAGAAAAAGATCAGCCGTTATTAGCACGTTTGTGTAAGGCACGTCTGGTTCAAAGCAACCGCCATGCTCAGGACGGGGGATGCAGCACCGGGATCCTCAGGCCGAGGGACCGCGGACATGGACTTTTCCCCACCCAATGCTCCATGGGAGCTTCACATCGGGGATGGAGGTTCTGAGGGGGTTTTTGTGCCCGGAGCATCCCAAATCCCAGCTAAGTGCAAGGTGGGGCCCAGGCTCTGGGAGCTGAGGAACACCACGGTCACTCTAGGTTGTGTCACGCATCCCTTTGGGACGTCCCTGCAGTGGGAACCCCACCAACCACCACGTCCAACCATTGCATCCAACCATTGCGTCCAACCACCACATCGTGCCCAGACCCAGCACCTGGCCAGAAAAACTCTTTTTCCACCATTTTACTGGATAACAGCGGGGCTGAACAAGCTGAGGCCTAAGACCTAATGCGAGGTAACCTACCCCCATTCTCAACTCCCGAGACCAAGCGCCATAAAAAGGCACAAGATTAATATCCCTGACCAGTATCTCCTTATTTTTTTTAACAGATAAAGCCTGAGGTACCAACAACTACTGCTTTTTTTCCTAGTTAACTCTTTGGTAGAAACATAATTTAGACAGTCTTTTAGTGTTGTTTAATTTTTGCCATGATGATATTTCTCATTAATTTATGTACAACAGATATTAATAAATTTGTTCGTGTAGTGATGTGAACTTCAATTTCTCAGTTCATTAATTTCAACAATATTAATTTATTTCAGATTCGCTGTTACGGCTGTGCGGTTTGGAAGAGCTGGATATGTACACATGCCATAGGTAACGTCACCTCCTGCAGCAGCCGGGCTGTGCAACCAGGGTTTGCTCCAACTCTGGTCCACAGGCAGCTGTGCCAGCTGATTCAAAGGACTATTTCTCTCTAAAACACCTCTCAAGGTTAAAGCTTTCTAACTCTGCTACCTTCTTCCCCCAATTAAATGTATCAAATGTGTCAAAATTAAAATGGAAGATATTTTTCATGGTTAATAATACCGCGTGTTTTAAAGCTAAGCAGTGACTGAATTACAGAACTCAACTGGAGAATAACGCGTACATTGGCAGAGACCTTTCCTACCCAAAATATTTAGTTTCCATATCACGTTTCCACTAAATCTGTGAGTTTTTGGTCCATGGGATGCCTGACACTGTGTCAGGCAGCCCAGAGAGGCTTGGGTACGTGGGGGACATCTGAACTGGGGATGGGGGAACTCATTTTGGGGTGGTTTTATACAACCATCAGTTGCCCAGGACACCAAGATCATCACAGGTCAACTGAAAATATAGGGTCTTTCCATCACACTTTAATGAATAGCACATCGCTATTTGGTTCTAATTCCCTGCACATCTTAATCACGCGTTCATTGTTATCTCATGTTTGGCTTCTGCTGTGTGAAAATTTAGGTTGTCTGCCGCTAATATTTCTGGGGGGAAAAAGTCTGAATTCTTTAATTTAAATGATGGAGTCATTCTTGTTGAATTCTATCTGTGGTACAATGGAAGTGGGCTACAAAATCGGTGCTCCAAGACATGCATTTCACTATTTAGTTTAGTAGCAACATTTGACAATTGTGGATTTCTACACTGCATTTCCCGCAGTGCAAATTGATACCAAATGCTGCTTTAAAGAAAAATGGGGTGGCTAGTTTTTTAATAGTAATTTTAATAGTTTCATCCAGGGGAAGACGAGAAAATTAAGCAGAATGCAATTTTAAAAGCATATAGAGAAACTTTAGCTCTGCATTACGATCATAAAGCTTAACCAGAGAGCAATATCTTTCACAATCTATAAAAAGTAAATTACAATTGAAAACCGAATTTTGAACACATATTATACTTCCAACTTTACAGCGAGCCAGCACTTTCGTGCTAAAAAAAATTATTTTATACCTTATATGTCTATTGTTTTAAGCAGGAGAAAGCCCTCTGCCCTATGGGATCCATACACTAGCATCCTGCTCTCAACAAAGTGTTAAGTATTAAACTTTCTGCTCATAGGATATGCAGTGGAAGGTGTTCCTAACCTCGGCCTTGGATGTCTTTAGGAAAAATGTGACTCCCCTTGTTGGCTATAGACCTCTCCATGCTCACGCTTTGGGACTAAGTCCTAAAACGCAGAGTGGCCTTTTGGGGACATCCTTCCTAGTGCAGGATCTTGCTTCTAGCGTGGTGGGCTCGGGTGGTCCCGGTGCTCAGTGATGTTCCCACAAGCCAGAAGGTAGAGCAACTCCATCTCTGCTTTAGACCATGTGAGGAGACAAAATGGTCCATCTGAGGTCCAGATGGAGCTTCATAGTTCTGCTCCTGCTTCCTCAGCATCTTAGATGTACCAAGAACAGCATTTTTTTTGGCACATAGACAAATCCTACAGTGGTTTACGCAACAAGGATCGGTTTAATGAACCCCTAAATCCCTGCAAAAGGATTAGTCGTGTCTGTGGGGCAGTTACATGTTGGGTTTTGCCATGCTCTCATCTGACTCTACCTCTCACAGTGCTAACAAACCTTCAGAGAAATTATTTAAAAAATGGGAAGAAGAAAGCAAAAACCGCTTAAATAACTGTACAGGTAAAATAAAGTGTAAATGAGTAACTCCTGCATTGCTGGAGTTGCTAACTCTCACCATATGGACCATCACCTACTTGGCGTAAATAAATCAACTTTTTGTCACAACTCTGGATGTCAGTGTTCTAATTACCAGACCAGAAAGAGGTTCTTGCTATTTCTCCGAGTCATTTTGCTCAACACAAAACTATTCAGTTTAGCTGCTTCAGCTGGCTGAGGAAAGCCTGACTTTTTAATTTTTTTTTTTTCCCCAAACATCTATTAATTTTTGAATGAATTGTCTGCTGAACCAAAACCTGAGGTTTCTGCACATCCCTACACCTCCGTGTTTCTGAAGTGCTGAGTGGGGTGGGCACAGCAGGTCTTGGGGACAACTAACCTAGAGCTTTAGCAGCACCCATGAGATGCTGGGCTTTGTTAGGGACACCAGCCCTGCAGCTTGGATTGCAGCATCCTAAAACCTGGGGTTGAAGGGATCTTCCAGCCTTCTGTGGGCTGTCTGGGCCGAGAGGCTTAGTCCAGGGCTGGGCCGGGCCTCAGCCCAAGAGCTAACTTCATGACCTGCTCAACAAAATCAGTATCGGTTGATTTGAAATCGTATACTGGGCTTTTATACAAAGAGCATTTCGTACCTGAGGATGGAGACAGGTGGTTACTGGGGGCTTGGGGAGGTGCCAAGGGAGATTGGGTGCTTAGTCCAGGCATTTAACCTGGCCAGTCCTTCTGAAAATCCCACTTTGCAATAATCTAGAAGTTTTAAGCACCTGATACCTTGAATATCTGATGGGAAGCCTTTTATTTACATACTGAAATTACAGAAATTTAGATCAGTTTAATTTACGTCTTTAAATAATTTTATTTTTTAGAGTAAATCAGTATCAATGAGTTAACAAGAATATATATATAAATACCTGCTACAGAATAGCTAAAGAATAGCTGTTCAGATCTAAGCTGTGTTACCTTATTTTATTATTTTGTTTTATTTATTATTTTATTTTATTTTATTAATTTTATGTCTGTATTTACTTTTCATACTAGTGTCTTTTTATAACAAGAGGGAAGTGGGACACTGGATTATTTTGTGAATGGATAATCTTTTCTAAGAACATTCCTTACACGTGGTATAGTTTTCTACTTACAGTAACATAGTAAAGCTTGCACTAAAGACATATGCAATGATGGGAATTGTTAATCTAATTACCCTTTCCTTTAACATCCCTCCTGCAACAAGATTTGTGTAGCTGGATCCTCAGCCCTTCATTGACTTGAGTGCATAAGAAGCTCTCAGATGCTTCTTTGGGCCAAGAAGTTAAGAACAAGCTACAGTGACATCCAGGCTGAGATCCTGGTCTGGAACGGCCGGGATTTTTGGTGGACAGGCAGTTCTGTGGGATTGGGTCTCTCCAAAGTGCCTTAAGGTAAATACCACAAAATGCAGGTGTCCAGGATTAGTTTGGCAAATCTAAATATCTGTCTTCATCTGTTTGCCTGTGAGTGCTCACCATACCATAAATATTATAAAATCAATAATATGGCACTACCTACATCTTAACTAAGTCAAAAGAAGTGACGACCTCCCGGGTAAGTGTCTGCAGCCCTTTCTGGTTCAGTTTTCTGCACTGTGCAATGAGGCTCACGATTTGTAAAACAGAGGCAAACAAACCTTTTCAACGACTCTAACGCATCTGACAATAATATCTTCTAAACGTTACATGTGCCGTAAAAGGGAAGACTTCTTTGTTCATATTTTTATTCTTCCACCAAACGCACACTGTATCGTAATTCCTCCTGCCCCACTCCCAGCAGGTGACCACGGAAATTCTGCAACTGATTTATAAATTGCTCATTACACTACCCACATGAAATCACACAGATTAAAAAAATGCAGAAGCTTAAAATTGCCTGCCTTAATTAAAATATTTAGTTGTTCATTTAGGGAAGAAACCACTCTACCACCACAGTAAGAGAGTGAGTTGGGACCACCAGAGCATGCAGACTCACCGCTCAGGGGGGTACCTAGTCCAAGGGAAGGTTAATTCACTGAGGAAGAGCTTACCCTGATTTACACTGAGTTGAGGTATTGGAAAATAAGTATTGCACCGTATGTAAAACGAGGAAATCGCACCGCGTTTTGCTGGAATGCTGCTGGTGTTAAACATCAGTCGAAATGTGCTCAGAAAATGTATAAACGCAAGGAGTGCACAAAACCTCTGAGAAGCATTCGGGGGTACTGTCTTACTTTAAAATTTAAAGCACAAACTCCTAAGGGGAAAACGCCAGAAAAGCAGCTAGTGTTTTGTCTAGTGCAAGTATTAAAAGTAAACTGAGATTTGCTTAAAATCTTAGCGCACCATTCGCACTACCCTATTTCTTCTGCTTATACATCACTATGAGAGCACCAGCAACCTAAAAATACAGCGAGGTACCTTTCTCCCAAATAAGCACTCAGGCTTTAGGTGTATGCACTAAAAAAAAAAAAAAAAAAAAAAAAAACAAAACNAAAAAAAAAAAAAAGCAATACACAGAAAATTGAGAGAGATCCAGCTCACCTTGAAGTCCATTTCCATTTGCACTGGTGCAAGATGGTGGAGGAGAGGCTTGGGGCCTGACAACAGGAGCAAAGGCGCTCTTTTGTTTCACTGCAGAGATGACATTGGCAGGTGAGAATGAGAAAATGCCGTGTGTACTGCTACAGTTTGAAGGGAGGGTGACCGAAGAGGCTGCCATGGTAGGGCTTGACGGCACTACTGCAATAAAGCAAAAATAATCAGGACTCAGATTGAGGTTTTCACGGCAAACACGGAAAAAGAGAGTGATAGGGCCTTGCCTCTTAAAATATATATATATATAAAATATATATTAAAAAAAAAGAAAAAAAAAATGAAATGCCTTGGCTTGGCCACTCTCTGGATAACAGGCAAACTCTTTTGTGTTGGACTTTTGTTACAAATTGTGCAGTCCAATTTTTTTTTTTTTTTCTATCTGAGATTGTATTATGGCACAAACAGATCAATTCATTATATTCATTTTTACGTCCAGCCTCCAGAGTCACCCCTCCTTTTATCCAGTAGCTCACAATAGAGGAAATCAAAACAATGCAAGTATTTGATTTTGTAGTAAATATGAATCTATATGATGATGTGTTACCAAAAATAGACACTTACTGCCGTAAGGAGAGTTAGCTGAGGAGCCATTAAGAAATCCAGGGGAACCTGGTACACCTAGATTGGGCATGCCGGCATTGCCATATCCATTCATGCTATTGCTGACTGTGTTGTAATTGGACTGCTGAGGAGTACTGCTGGGAACATATCCTCGCGGGGAAACACTGCTTGTGTTGCGACTGTAACCTACTGTGTTAGAAACCCCCCCACCCCAAAAAAATAATGTTATTTTATAAGATAGACTTAGGGCTGGGGGGTTTCCTCATGCAGCATATATTACACAGTTTTAATTGATTGCACAGCTTTGCTCTAAGTTGTCTCTTACTGCCCTATCAACTCTTGCAGTTGGAGATAACCTTATCACGCCAACCCTACTTAAATCATCTGCGAGCACTCTATGTTGTGTCTCCTCTTAGCACAGACAGCCAACAAAAGCTCTCTTCGATCCAGCTGTGGCAGGTGCCTTCGCGTTTGTCTTTAGGAGCAATTACCAACAGGCTCGAGTCCTGCTTTGTACCAACGCACTGCGTGAACTTTCAGCCTCACCGGACCTTCAAATGCCATAGCTGACAAGACAAACTTTTTTTGTTGCAGTGATTTACTTTAAAAAGGCTGTTTTGGGGTCTTCATTTTATGATTGATAATTTTATACTAACAACAAGCTCGTACTTGCATAAGGTGTAGCCACCGGTGAAAACTAATTCGAGATCAAGTACAGAATTTTGTAAGGCTTATTAGCTTGGAAACACATTCAAAGACAATCTTTTTAGAAGAGGAAACATAGCAGAATCAGGATTTTAAACAACAGTTTGTTCCTATCTGAGCAATCAATTTAATAATTACTTTGCAAGCAAAAAATACAGGTTTCAACATATCTAATAATCCTGTTTCCCTCCTTTCATTAGTATCAAAATTAATTTTAAATGCAATATGCTACATGCATCTTCAATTACAACAGGTAAATTAAATCAGCTATTACTTTTATTAGTAACATATATGTCACAC
>VWYH01000796.1:239489-251989 GCA_013399365.1 Pampusana beccarii | reverse complement strand
TCAATTAAGCCATGGGGATTGTTAAATAAGATATAGTATATTTTACTAACAGGGACACCCGCACCCTGCTCTAGCAGACTGCAAGGCTTCAACGTGCCTGAATGAACACAGGTTGTAATGTGTAAAAATTAAATAAAGTAAAATTAAATTGCTCAATACAGAGACATTCCTCTAGAGGGTGTTAGTGATTTCAGTGACAAAGTGCTATTTGCTGACAAGTAGTTTACACATTAACCAGCTGAATCCAAGGGGGAAAAATGCCAATAGCAATTATATCACCTTGAGGTTATTAAATGTCCTACTGATAAGTAACTAGGTGAACTTGACCAGGTGATAAAGACTGCTGTGAGCAAATGATTGTGCAGTGAAGAATGTCTCTTAGTCCTGCTGTTTCTCCAGATAGCTTTTCTTTCAAAAATGACTGTATAAAAAGTTGCATTAAAAATGTGTGGCCACTGAAGACAAAATTGATATTTAACTCCCCGCTGAATACTTCGCCCCTATCAGAGCACCTTTATCATTCCACCTCAAAACATTATACAAAGTCTGCAAATGCCTGTTTTTTCTCCTTTTTTAGGCTTTAAAATGATGCTAAGTTCACCACTTTATCATCAACTGTCTCTACCAAGTGCATTTCATCTATAAGAAATTCAGATGCTCGGGAAATTAAAATTTCAAAGATCTGCTGCAAAAAAAAATCAATGGGTAAAGATCAATGCTCATAGAAATTTCATGAACTTTGAACTGATATGGGCATGATGATGAGAAGTGGTTGGAATTTCAGGTTGCTGATTGTTCCTCACCCAGATGAAAAGCAGCCTACGGGGTTGAGAGGAGGTATACATTGGAGATGGGTTTTCACTTTAATATTTTGTCAGACAAAAAAATTAATTTTTAGTCTATTTCGGTAACAAGCACAAATAAAAAAAATCGCCCTTTACGATGTGACTTGTAATACCACCACTTCTTAAGAGCACCTAATGCTTTGCACATTAACACTGCAAAGAAATGAAATCGGTTCCCTTTGCAGCCGATTGCAGGTGCAAATTAATATTGTAAAATGAAGATCAATACATGGACAGGGCAAAATCAATAGTGGCTAAATTATTGCTGCATTTTCCTCCTCATTCAAGATGAGTTGTGTTTTCCTCTCAAAGTCAATACTTTGCAGCTTTTCTCATTAATTTCTCAATAAATTTGGCAATGAATTTCAATCACAGAACTCGGCAGGGTGAGCCAAGCATTGTGGAATGCATAGGAAATACAAAGGCATGGAGGGGTTGAACACATCATTCATCAGAAGGCACTCTTGCTTGTTGAAGCAGGACTAATATCCCTGGACTTACTAAGGACAACCTATTTACTGGAAAAAAAAAAAATTAAAAAAATTTAAAGGCATTTAAGTTCTTCCCATTCCACAAAGAAACTAAAAATAGATTTTTCATTAAAAAACCAAAACGACAACTTTGTCTTTATCTCTCCGATTTCTCATAATCACCCATCTTTCCTTCAGGTAGCAGAAAGGGAAACAATGGCACTTACTCATTGCAATTACAAACTTAAAATTCACAGGTCAGCTAACAATTACACTCAATCGGATAACAGTATAGAATTTGCCTTAAAATACTCATATTAATATTGGAAAAACCGCCCCCCCCTTTTTTTTTTAATACTAATTGCAAAGCAAAGCCCAGCCCAGGCGTTGATACCTGTGATGATGTCTGCAGGCGCAGATGGAGGGATGGATGGTCCTCCCATCCAGGAGAACCTGGCAAGGAGTAGCAGCACTGGGATGCAACATCACCCACAAGAATACACTTGCTGACAACAACTGGATTACGTTCAAACACTTCTGTTTACGTATCACAAAGAATGCCTTTGACTATGGCTTTTATAGACTTGATGCATGGCTTTTATAGCCCCTGCATCCAGCCGTCAACTGAGGAACGCTACGTGCAGCAGCACAGCACATGCCCTGGCCTTGGGGAGGACAAGATCCCATGGGGAACCCCAAAATCATGCAGAACTTAGCAAAGAAATATTATAAGAGTGTATCAAAAGTCAGTGGAACAGGAACACTCATTTGTAGCTTTTGTATCTTTGAAGACAAATGAAATGTCAATTTACTCAGTTCAAGAAAAGCTTGTGCCTTTCAGAATCTTTCGTAGAGTAGGTCAGAACATCTCCAGCAGAATAGATTTTGTACTAAAAAGGGGACTGGGAGAAGAAATGAGGGAAAACGCTTCCTGGCCAGTTCCAGTCACCTACCAAACCAACCGCTGCCTTCTTCCTGCAGGAAGGAACGAGGGGAGGAAGGAAGAAAGCCCGGATGCGGCACCAGATAATCATCAAAGAAACGGAGAACATGCATCTTCCACAAATGTGTAGTAAATTAAGGTTTAGGTATGCTAGATGTCCAATAATCTGTCCCCTAATCTTCAAGAGGAGTGGAGGCTCAGCAGGGCTGGTGCACCCTCACTGCCAACAAGTGTCTGATGGGGAGCCCTTAATGGGGGGCTCCAGCCCCCATCATCCCAAGCCCTTCTACTCGCCACCCAGCCAGTGCTCAGGGACCTCCTGGCCTCTCCAGACTGTCCCACTGAAGGACTGGGCTCTTTGGCAGCCCTTTCAGCAGGTGGCACCCGCTCACAAGTGAAGCACTAATATCTGCGTGACCCTGCGTTCCACAAGGACACCTGCATTTCCACTTTTCCCGAGAACAATTGTTTTTCAAGCTCTTACGTCTGCCAAAAAAAAAGTCGTTACCTTCAGAATTGTTACAAATTTACTTGAAATGAATTAATGAATGAATGAGAGGGAGAAAGCAAAGGAGAAAAGGAATTTAAAAATAATATATCAAGACAAGGTGAAGCAAGATGGTGGCCCAAATAAAAAGGCATTGTGTTGGCTGGGACGGTTTGAACAAACTGCAGCACACACTGCAGCGGTGCAGCACACCATGAAGGTGAGGGAGGGTGAGCATCCACAGTGAGCTCCTCAGAGCTCTCCTCTGGAACAGGGTGAGCCCTGCTGACAGCAGACTTCAAGTTCTGTGCTTAAAAGCTAAGGCAGGACTACAGAACGGGCAGAGTCCTGCAGCTCTCCCAGCACAGTGCTGCCAGCATCCATCTCATCCATCATTTCAGGCCGGACATGAAGAAGGAATTTTTTACGCTGAGGGTGGTGGGACCCAGGCCTAGGTTGGCCAGAGAGGTGGTGGATGCCCCATCCCTGGAGACATCCCAGGCCAGGCTGGACGGGGCTCTGAGCAACCTGAGCTGGTGAAGATGTCCCTGTCATGGGACATGCAGGGGGGGACTGAATGAGCTTTGAAGGTCCCTTCAACCAAAACTATTCTATGATCTCCCTGTCCGAGTCTGCCCATGCTGCCCATCGCCTCCACTGGCATGGCTGGGGCTGAAGCAAGGCAAGTCCAAAGCACAAGGATGCTGTGTGCTCAGAAGTCCGCTCCATAAGGCAGCTGTTGGGTTCAGTGACCCAAGCAACCCGCCTCAAAGAGAAGTGCTGAAAAGTCAACACGAATTTGATGCAAGTGTGAGGGAGGCACCCGGTTCTGGTGCAAGCTCCGCACTCTTGCCCCTACCCAAGCAGGGCTTGTCGCCTCCTCAGCACACAAGGGACTGGACCTCACACACCCGCTGCTTGTACATGCTTCCCCACAGCATCCCCCCGAGGACACTGGGTGGGTTTCTGGCTAGATGGACCACTTGTCTGGGCCCTGGAGAGCATGAGCTTTGAAGGTCCCATGGGGAGGAGCAACCCTCAAGTCTACAAGGACATCCTAAGGCACCAACCCAACCTACTGAATTGGACAAACATCATCCTGCTGCTTTTACAGATATTTAGAGTCAGTGATACTGGATTAGAAAAAATGTATTTAAGAGGTAGCATGAAGCAGCAAATGGGAACCATTTAAAGTAAACCCACCCGCAGCATATGTGGTGTATTGGTTAACTGAGTTATCATATCAGACCACATCATTCATTTCAGTCTAATGGAGAACAGCCTGCCACACAAAATATCTGCAGATTTACTGGCATTTAAACATATGTCAAAAGAGCAGATCATGAGGAATTAAGGATCCCACCAGTAAGAAGCCAGATCTTACCAGTGGTTAACATGGAGCATTGCAAAGCATGGGCTTGGCAGGATTTCGGTGAAGAGGGAAAGGAAACCCATGTGATATCAAACAGTAAATGCTCCAATCATGCCAAGGAAGTACCACAGTCTAATACATATGTGACTACAATAAAACATGTTGTTTTATGAAAACAGCATGATACGACTAGCAGGACAAAACTCTCTGTTCCAAAAAATGAGGCATATTGCTGATTTGGTAAAGCATTTCACTACTGTGGTACTACATCAAAGCAGCAAAACACTACATTTCAACCATTTAATACTCCAAGGTATTTTACTAATTAAGATAAACTGGCCTTGCATCTGTTTTTATATTTGTTGCGTTACTTGGGAGTTTACTCCTCTGCTAGACCTCATAGCTGAATAAATACCTTTTAACAGGCAGATCTGTGTAGGTCCAGCTCCCTCCTCTTGCTTCCACATACACAAAAGTTGGAGAATTATGCTGGAGTTGTGCTACTGGAGGCTGTGAGCATAGAAATTCCCCCTGGCTGAAAGCACCAGCCCTGGCCCCCCAGCTGGGTTATAAGGTGCTGCATCCCCTCCCCAAAGAGCTGATGGAGCTGATGGGCAGCAGCTGAGGCTGCACAACCCAGGGCTGTGGGTCTTCCGAAACACAAGAATTTCAGGTGCTCTGCTGAAAACTGTGCTTGAGCACAGCAAAGGGAAAAGCTGATGGTTTGCCTGTCTCCGCTGGCTCAGCTCTTCAAAGGTATTTATCCCCCTCAGAACCCTATGAAATCTGTGATGCTTCAGCAAACATCTGTAAGAGCCAGTATTCTGCACAACTTCTCTCCATTCATATTTGGTAGTGATCACCCAGCGTAAGAATATAATACTGTCATATTTTAGTGTAATATTTAGACAAATAGGATTTATAATCAGATCCTTCATGTCATCTAATGTGGCTTTTACAACAATATTCCTCTGTCATAGAATAATTTTAAACAAAAATATATCTCACTCAAAGTTGTGAAATCTCTGTATTACCTGTGGATTTCGGAAAAAATACCTCAAATCACTTTACTGAATTCAATGAGTCTATAAAAAATCTTTATTAAATGCTTAAGCACAGTGGCTGTTTCAACGTTCTAAATAGAAAGCCCATGTTATTAGTATTCTGTTTTTTCAGAATTGTGTAAAACTATTGGTTTAGTTTTCAATGACGGCTTAAAAATATTTCCATAGTGCAAAATAAATGTATTTTTGTATACTAAAATTATTTGGCTTACAGAAAACCGAAAATGCTGAAGGTTTTCACTCGGGTATCTGATAAGACTAAAAAAAAAAAAGTTTTCTGAGGAGCCATACTGCACATTTATATTTATAGAGATGTTCTCAAGATAGGGATAAAAAAAATAATATCCTTTCCTTCCCCTCTTGATAATTGTATGTATTGGACATAATGTAATTAAAAATATAAAACTATCCAGCCCTAGACTGCAACTTTCAAGCTTGTAAAAGACTGGGATGAAAAAGCCGCAGAAGGCGCGCATGGGTGGTGCGAGCACCCGCACCCCTCCGGACCGCTGGGCAAGGAGCGGGGACCGCTCCAAACCAGAGCCTGTGCTGGAACCACCCGCCGGCCCCCAGCAAACACCCGCCCAGCAACAACGTCCGCCCCGGAGCTTTTCCAATCGCGCAGCTTTTCAATGAAAGTTTGTGTATTTAAAAATCAATAGTCATCTACAGTAATTTATATTCAGCTTGTGAATAACAACTACATTGACTAACAACTCTTGTGGCAATATCTGTATTCCACATGCTTACGAAATGGGTTTAAAATTTTTTTTTAGATACATTAGGTTTCATTATGAAGCTACATAATGGACAATGTCTTAGAAATTGTTTTAAAATAGAATAATGGCCATTCAAAATAATTTTGAAACACAGTTTGATTTTTTTTTTCTTTAGCAAATTGCATTCACCATAGTTATGATAATTAATTTTAAAAAAAAATATACATGAGGCTTCAGGCCCATGCTGATGTCTTTAAACCAACTTTCCTGAAAATCACCTGGCCAAAAGAAGATGTCTATAAGACACAGACTTCCCGGCAACCAAGGTTTGACACAAAAACACTACAAAGCTTTTTAATTACAGCAATAGCACTGTAATACACAGCACCATAAGATGTTCCAAAATACAGTAAACTCATTATTCTTATTAACCCTGAACTACTGGGTGTTTTCCTTATTTCCATGTTATGTTAGACTCAATGCAAAGGCCATGAAGTCAGTGGACGTGTTTCTTTTCAGCCCAATAGCACTTTGTTGAGGGTACAAATGGATTTAACGGGAATACTGGTGCAGGCATGTATTGCACAGCAGTACCCAGCCCAAAGCAGACTGGATATCTTCCAGTGCAACCCAGATTTCTCTGTCTGCTACCTTGCTTTCACAATACAAGAACAAGATGTATGTTTTCAGCGAAATATGTTGTTTCCACTCCTTTCACCTTTTTTCTTTGATTCGAAACTTTGAGAAGTTTTTAGCCTGAGTAGTACAATCAGGCTATAGTGATAAAAAACAGCAATAAAGCTAAATTTATAGAAATAAAAATAGCATTAGACAGTTTAATATCCAAGAAACTGATTTTACTATTTAACTAGGCACTACATACAGGAAAAAAAAAAAAAGAAAGAGAAAAGCATCTTCCCCCCTTCTCAGAGAAAACAAGGTAAAGGTCATATTCAGCACTCAAATTTTCCTGATTATTACGTGAAGCCAAGATGACCCTTTTGTCCTTTTTTTTTTTAAGATGAATTGCCATTGCTTCGGCGCTACGTTTTGTCAGTTTGGGTACAGCAGAGTCAATACCTTCACCTTGACACGGAAACTTTGTGATTTATCAGCCCTGCCGTGACTCAGTGCTACCCCGACCTGGCGAGGTGCAGCCGCTCATGGCACCGGGAGCAGACTTTGGTCACAGCTACTTGGAAAAAAATAAAGCACTCTCTGATGATAGACAAATGTGTCTTGTTAGCAACAGCCAAAAAGCGCTTGACTTGTACTAATAACAAAAAGGCCATGTTGGTCACCATGGGTCTAAAGACGAAGCACCCTGTCACTGCCTTGGTTGGGAAATTAGCAAATAATGTTCCTTTTCCTTGATAAATGGGTGACAGTTCTCTCTCACCAATCATTTTTTAACATTTTGATGCATGTCTATGATCCCGCTGGAGGAACAGAAAAGTTTACTGGCCCTCAATTTTCAGATGATGAATGGAACACTCTAAATGTGCGATTTCTGTATGAGGTATAGTTCATTTTAAGCAATTCTAGTAAATGGGTGTCACTGATTAGGACAAATAGTCTACTTGTGCAATAGCACAAATGGTATGTCTCATTCTTCTGGCCTCCTTTGAGACAGAAAAGAAAGGGGACAACAATGACCCTGATAAACCTGGAATTGCTACTGTTTAAAAAAGCCCTATTATATAATATACATTATCCAACATGCTGTTGACTTGATGCTACTAAATCATTTCTGTATGTTTAGCATCGCCCTATTAATTAAAAATGTGTGTCATGCTGAAAAACCTTCTTTATAAAAAAAAAGACAGCTAACTGCGATCTCTTTCTCTTCAGCATTACTGTTTTAAGAAAAATACGTTTTACTCCGGTGCAATAAAGCGGTTAAACTTATTAGCAGAGACACTTTCTGGGTTTGACTCTTTAACGCTAACTTTGACTGACTTAGAAAGACCCGTCTCAAAGAAAGGGCAAGAATATTTGTTCTGTCTTGAATTTTTTCAGCTTGCTAACAGCCGATACCGACACAAGGTCTGATCAATAAATAACCAATACTGTAATAACAGTGACTGTAAGTTGCTTCAAGACAACAGCACTTAAAAAAAAAGGAAATGCAATATATATGAATTGGAAATACTGAGGATTTCATTAAAATGAATGTAACAGTACCTTTTTTTTAAGGCTTTCCAATAAAGTCCTGTATCCATTACATACATTTTTAGCTATCATTTTGCAAAGTCAACAGATTTCGTACTTAAGAACAATAATTGAATATGTACGAGAAATAATCAGGTGATTTAAATTTAACTAAGGCATTAGCATGTAGTTTAGCATAGTAAAAATAGTATGATTTGTGGGAGGCAATTAACAATCATTTGCTCTGTGGATACAAGTAATTTGTTTAAAGAGCACTGACCTATGAGACAGCCAGTTTGTGTTGGCTGTGATGGAAGGGAGCTATTGACTCTAAACAGTGTAACAGCGCCATTGACAGAATCCCATTTGAATGCACACAAAAGATCTGGAAAATACTTGAGGAACACGAGATCTTGCGGAGCGGGGGTGAAGCGAGGGAACCCAGCCAAAGCCGAGGGATCAAACCGAGGGAAAAACCAGCCAAATGGAGAAATGTGGACAATGTGGTGAGGAAAGAGGGTTCCCCCGCTTGGTGCGGTGCCAGCGCAGAGCCCGCCCGGCCTCCTTCACCAGAAATGCTCCATCAGAAGAACACAAACTGCGAGCGATTGCTGGTTGAGTAATGGTTTCATAAGCTTTAAAATTGAATGCAAGTCTTTGTGCGAAATAATCATTTTTATGTTCGCATCTAGCAAATGCATTGCAGACCTGGGAATGGTTCCATGTATTCAACATTCACACGTTCCCCGCTCTGGACACGTTTGCAAGCGAACGCCAGGACCTTGCGCAGCAAACGGGTACAGGCTGCTGCAAATGATCCGGTGCCTCCTGACAATTTGGGTCGTTTCTTTAACCGAGCAAGACTTGTTATCAAAATAAGGGTGTGCGACAGAAACATCAGGGTGAAAGCAGCCAGTGTTAAAAGTTCCACGTGCCAAACAGCATTCTCTGAAACTGTTGTAATATACAGCAGGTTGGACTCGACTTCCTTTATTTGCTAGGAAATCGTTATGCCAAATACGCACTTGGAGAAAACAGTAACGCGGTGGCACAAATACATTGTACATACAGTACTGCCACTCAAAGTAAACCAACAGAATCTATAGAGCTTAAAGTATGTGTATAAAGGTGCGATTTTATCTGTAACATAATTTCACTTAGAAGCATACAAATCACAATTTGCCATAATCAAATAACACTGCAGTGCTTATACTCTAATTAAAAAATAATCGCTGATATTTAATTTAGAAACCTGGAAGACTTCACCAGCAAAATTATGGCTACAACCTGCACAAACCACTTGATTTACCCAGACAGATAGGGAATTTTTCAGGTAGCACTTTTAAAATTGTTATTAAACAAGCAAACGACGCACTGTTCGATATATATTAAAACAAGTATTGTACCCAGTTATTAATTTGCACTATTTGCTTTTAAATGCAGCAAATACCTCATTAATTTAATTTTAGGTGCCCACCAGTTTATATTGCATTTTACAGTCTAGAAGGCAATTTACTATTAACTGGCAATTACATACAGAATGATTGTTAATTCTGCTCCTAAGTGCTAGCTGCTTGAAAATTGTTATCTCTCTCTAATTTTTGACCTCCTTACAACAGGGGTGAGCTACTCTGGGAATACAAAGGACTAGTAGAGAAGAGCTGGACATGTCATTTGTGACTCATTCTTTTAATTCACCGTGCTAATCAACTGAACTGCCACCGTCTCCCAAGGTAATTGTATCTTTATAATAGTTGAAAGCAGCGGGCAAAAAGGCACGGATGGATGGGGAAAGGCCTCGGCTCTGCCTGCTGAGCTCTTCCTTCCGCAGGAGCCTAATGGGGGCTTGGGAGAAAAATCTGGAACTTTCATATCTCCGGACCCCGATCGTTTAATGTCTCAACTTGTCTGCTCACAAAGGCTTTGTACACCACACTCCGCTCTTGTTTCATTATTCCGCAGCCTTGTTGCCCTATGGTCCACCTCCTGCCGGGAAGGTTAAATGTGAGAGTGCCAAGCCAGCCTGCGAGCATGGTGGGACACTGATGGGAAACAGATGCCCTGGGGATCCAGCCCCTCCCTCCGCCGGGGCTCCATCATTTTCATTTTCTGAAATACAGCGAGGCTTGGCTTGGCTCTCAATGGCAGCTGTAATTTCCAAAGACTGTCTCAGTCACCCTATCGCTTCAGGATAAAGCAAAGCAGGCAGAAGTTTCTCGGGCAGGCAGGCGCTGGCTTTATCTTTTTATTTTCTTTTTGCTGGCTTTTGTCTCCCCGAAAAGGTGTTTTAAATATATATTCCCATTAAAGTCTTGTTAGTAATGTAAGTTTATTACGATTTAATTCCAGCAGGAGAAGCTCCTGACATTCTCACTATTCTTTTGAACATCTTCGCTTAGTGATAAAGACAAAAGACAACCCCAGGAAAGAAGAAACGAATGGCTTTTCCTGACAGCTTCATACATATTTGCATTTACACATCAGAAAGAAGTTCAAAACATCAAAATTTGCCAAATTTGCAAAATCCACACCTAAGAAATCAGTTTAAGACATTGCTCTAAAGCAATTCAAAATTCCAGGACTGTGCACCGAGAGCCAGACCGTCATCTGGTTCGAATCTGCAGCGCTTCCCTGTGTGAAATGGAACCGCACCAGCTCGCAACAGCTAAAGGATCTGGAACTGAGTCTAAGGCTTTTAGTTCATTCATTTTTTATTTTGCTGAACACTTATCTTAGCTAAATAATCATACTTGTCAGGATACTGTGCTGAAGCTTTGCACGGACCGTGTTCATAACGGCATTTTTAAGGTGTAACCATGCCTGCGGTCACCACCTCTGCAGCAGAGTACGGAACAACATCCACTTTCGAGATACATTGTTAGCATCAAAAGCACCATGGGCACCACCACCCCGTTTTTTAACTCCGGCAGCAACCCAAAGGGAAAGATCAAGAAAACGTAAATATTTTGTCCCTCGCCAGCCAGAAGTGAGGCGCCCGGGTGTGAACACGAGCATTGGTTTCGCTCGGGTTGTGATTTCTTTGGGGACAGCTGGAAGACAGAAATCTCAGATGTCACCTTCACTTAAAAGTTCGTTTTCAGGGATAGATCTCAGACAGACAGAAAAACACATCCACGATGCGTTACCTGCTTTAAAAGTCCTAGCTTAAAACTACCCAGGAACACGCTTTTCCCATTAGATCTAAATTAATAGATAGAAACAGTTGTAGTCTAGTGGGAAAATATTCATCAAAATGCACATCATCTGCACATCATCTGCAATCTGCATTATCTACCCAATAAGCAGCAAGAACTCTCCCCAAATCCCTGCAGTCTGTCGAGTAAACAGTTAAAGGCTCTTTGTTTTCAAAAGAGAGATTGATTCATCAGATCAAAATTATTACCTAGAATCCTCATCCAAAAGCATGGTAAATTAAAAATTGCTATTTCTCCCTTTTCCCTCCCAGCACCTCAGTTAAATTCATTGCTAAATGCCAGAAAAACTGTAATACGCATTTTCATATTAAAACCACTGGAAACCACAAAGTTCCGACTTTTTCTTGCGCTCTTGTAAATTAAAATCAAATGTATTTAAAAGAATTGGCACAAATAAATCATTCCCAGGCTTGTGAGTTTCTATCTCAAGTTTCAGGTCTGGAAGAATTTTTAGAGCCAGATTGTGAAGAAGGTTGGATAAAGTTATTTGGATCCAACAACAGCTACTTGAAACGGTGCCTAAAACTCCAACTGAACCTTTAGGGAAGTTCACGAAGTTTGGATAGATAGTCTGAAAAATATTTTTCACCACTGAATGCTTCTTAACTCCTTCTCCTGGCCGGAGCAGAGTAGGAAATACCGTCGTTAATCTATTTCTGGCCAAAATGAAAACAGGAAGTAACAGGCACCACGTGAGAGCGCTCCATCTCGTGAGACATCGAGACATTTTTAAGACCCAAGAGGCTTGGACAGGCACCAAGGAGCTTCTGGGTGCCCATACGAACGGGTATTTTGAGGTCCAGCTACCACCAGTTACAAGACACATCCTATTTTTTAACAGCATTGCGATGTTCACATTTTGTGTTGCCTGTATATTGTTAAGAGATGGGAATTATTATCCTGCGAGGAGTAAGGAAACCGTACACTTACCAGTGTAGACGAACCGGCCGGGAGCACCTTTGCAGAACTGTTTGGATTTGTAGGAGAGAGTCACTTCAACAACTCCTGGAATGTGCCGTGGCGGTGTCTGAACTCTGATGGCGTGGGGTGTTATCAGCTAAAAAAATCACATACAAAACCAGACCTTAAGTCAAGATGGCACTGATAAGTCTGATGCCACCCAGCTTACATATTTAATGACTTTCAATCATACTCGTCGTCTCAAAATTCTCCCTTCTCGCTGTCACGTTCGAAGCTATGGGTTCCACAAGTTTTTTTTTTTAAGAAAAAGCTC
>VWYH01000796.1:226989-234489 GCA_013399365.1 Pampusana beccarii | reverse complement strand
GAGAGGATTCAGCCTTCTTAATTGTGAACCTCATTAGTGACGGTTGCTAGGCAAAACACACACCTACCTTCAGTGCATATGAAAGAGATAAACAATACGTCATAGACCATAATGACTCTGGTGCTCAGGGCGACCTTTAATTATTATATTTTTGTTCTCTTATACCTTAGTTATTAATGCAGAAAAACAAATGAGTTTCGTGTGTGTGGACTGCAATGGATTTGTAAATTGTTTTCCATTTTTTGGTGTCTAGATTGTATTTCCTTCTAATAATTTTTTGCTTGCCTCGTTCATTTCTCTGTGTGCCCATTGGTAAATACTATTTGAAACGTAAAATGACAATGATTGTATTAGCAGCTTAGTATTCTGTTATTACTTTAATTAATTTTATTACTGTAAAAAGCCATGATCCTGTCAATATGTTAGTAACAACTCGCAAGAGGAGTCCCATGGAAACGGATAGGTGGAGTCGCTGCGGTTTTGAGAATCCTCACTCTAAGAACTGAAGGCGTATTTGACCTCTACACACTTAATTTTTGGTTGGCCCTTAAGTGGTCAGGCAGTTGGACCACACTATTATTGTAGGTCATTTCCAACTGAAAATATTCTGTTCTATTCTATTCTATTCTATTCTATTCTATTCATTTTATTTAAAACCAGGTTACCTGAGAGTCATTTTGTATCTTTACCTTGGTGTATTTTACAGTACAAACAAAGTGATATTTAAATCTAAATGATGATTTGGGGCTTTATGGGAGAATGAACACATGTGTGCACATGTACGAGCGCAGCTGCAATTGTGTGCGAGTGATTCGGAGGCTGATGGGCTCCAGAAAGATAGTATTTCACAATTCTGGATTTTCAGAGCCACTTTCCATTCTCCTCTTCATCTCAGCCTATCTTCTTTTAGCAGTTCAGGCAAGAAGTCAATCACATTGAGTCAGTCTGAAGAAAAACATTTTATGCTGTTTTTCTCATACAAACCCCCTCCTGCCGTAATCTGCAGTAAGGCCCCGCCACAGGAAATCGCCCTCACAGTAAATTCTTTACAGATTGGGTCATGTTTTTACCATCCACTTAAACTTGCATACATAACCTGAGACTGTACCTCTGGATCAAGGAATATGACAAGCCAAAATAAAATCAAGTCAAATTAAATAGCAAGAAAAAGCTGCAAGCAAAACAAGACTGAAAAAAAAAAATAGAAAAAGATGAAAAATTGGTTGTGACTGCAAAACTGTAAGTATTAAATAAAGAAAGAAGTCAGAAGCAAATTCAGTAGCGACCGTATTCTGGTTGACAAGGGCCGAGAAATACTAATGGACTTTTTAAATGGGTGGTTTGATGGATGAGAGAAGAAATTATGTAAAAGTAAATGTAGTTGTGTATCAACATAAAGTATGATGCAAAAAAAAAAAAAAAAAGCATCGCAAATAAAAAAAAGACATGTAAATGTGTGCCTACCATTTTCCAGATAAGAAGGGGCCGTACCTTCTGAGGGGTCAAGGCGGCGAGCCCGCCTCCCGTGTTTGGAATTGTTGTGTACAAACATGTTGTCTGAGACAGCCAGCACGTGGCCATCCACATTGACTGTTGTTGATACAACAACCTGAAAAAGACAACAAAACCCAGCATTTTAAAAAAATCCTACTCCCTTTCACACACACACGTTCATAATCAGATCTTCTCTGAAGACAGAACAACACCACAGCCCGTTTCTTTTTGCTTTAAACAAAGCGAATGACAACTCTGAATACATCTCTGTTTATGTGGCTAACATTGGTGATTTTTAACCCACAATTGTTTCTCTTCAGAACCTGCTACACTAATTAGAGTTTAATCTCCTATTATGCTAACAAATGAATTTGATTCAGGGAAATATTCTTCTAGCCATTAGTTTCAGAAACACCCCTCTAGCCGCTCATTTTAAAAGCTGCTGTTTTGATTGATCTGTTGATATATTGATTAGATAGTTTATCTAATTAAAATTTGTTCACTTGAGACTGTCTTCAAATGAAGGATTCCAAATAAAAAAAGCTTAATAAATCAGGAACCATCGTAACTCCCCATTTTTTCTTCAGTAAATGATCTCCAGGTCAGTTTTACAATTACATTTAATGTCTGATAATGAACTTTTTTGCATCTGAAAAGACCGAGTTGAATATGAATAGTGAAAGTGTTTTCAATCCATGAAAAGTATCCCTTCTCAAGTTCATTTGGATGGTGATTGACCCTGGTATGTCAATGGAATTTCCTCCTTTATTTTTGAGTGAAAGGCTCCTATTCTTGTGTCCAGGTTCAGAGTCCGGCCATAGAAGAGATGATGGATAGGGCCTTCTTTGGCTTCCAGCTGCTTCTCAGTAGAAAAATGGAAAAGGAACATATGCAAAACGCACAACCTTCCCGATAAAAACACCTACACAATGGAGTTGTGAAACTCCTTCCGAAAACGATATTGCGTGAACACAAGTCAAAGAGGAAACCCTGAGATGCGCTTGGGTTTGTGTGGAACATGGCTTCACAGGTCAATCGCTATCATCCCAGACAGACATTTACATCTTATTTAAATACTCCAGCATGGGCCCTCTGGTGTGGGTTCCAGATTTTCTAACCAAAGCAATCATTGCTTTGGTTACGTTAGTAGAGTCCTGAAAGTTAATGGCTTAGTTAGGCCTTATCAACCTAACTGGTGACGGCGGCAAAAGCTGGCACACATTTTGGCTTTCATCTTGCGTTTATTTTACTTTTGGATATAGCAAAAATGATTGCCAGGTTTCTCACACCAGCTCCTACACCCAAACTCTTACTGAACAAAACCAGAAGGGGAAGAACTAGCCTCCTTTTGCACAGAACTGGTCTGAGGCATCAGAAGAAAATTCCTCCCTGTTTCTATGCTTTGGATCACCTCTGATCCTGTTTCTTATTCACTGGCCATAATTCACTTTCAGCTATCACGGCACCTTTGCTGTGGGTCCTGTCTCCTTCGACACAACCACCCGCGGGACCCTTTCCAACAGCCCCATGGCAGCTCCGCTTCCCAACCTTTCTCCTCCCAGACGTGGACGCTTCCACTCTTGTCAACATCCACGCCGGAGGGTGCTGAGGTTGCACGCTCAGCTCGCCCGCAGAGCTGTGCCAGCCCAACGGGCTCTCTGCTTTCGCTTTTAGCAAGATTCGCGGACTTTAAGAAATATTGCAAAACATGCAAGCTTGATTTTCAGCAAAGATTTCTGTGTTTGGTGCCTAGAACACGGCATATTAAAAAGACAGAGGAAGGTGTATATAAAAATGACAACTATTTTTGTTCTGTCATGTATATATAGGTCAGTCACCAAGGGAAAATACTGTAGTTCAGCAAAAGAAAGTAGACATGCTATGCTTTGTTATACCGGCTTATTCCTGCAGTGCACCTAAAGAAAGGTGCTGAGACAGTGAAACCAGTTAAAAATATTGTTCAAGATCTGACATACTGTTAAGTCCAGTTAAACCTTCTGAGAGGCAGGGAGATTAGCTAAAGAGACCCAGGAAAGTCTTTCTAGTGCCTACTGGCTCCATTGTCGACCACAAGATCATTCATGACTGATGCTTCATTTAGTCATCGGTGAGACAAAGAGGACATTTCCACTCATTCCAGGTTTGACCTTCTGTTCTGTTCAGATGGATCAATATCACCAATGCCACGTGAAGCTGAGATGCATGAAAAATGGAAGCTTGGCTCAATTTTGAAGAAGTATTTTTTCCAGCTACAGATCTTTTCTGTTGGCTGGCTCAAGGGTGCTGGCTTCACCGGTTGGTTGGCTGTGCATGAAAACAGATGTCACATGTTTTGCCATCAAATTTAACCACGAAGTTATTCTTCTCAAAAATGAGAAAGTTTCAGACATCTCAATACTGGTTTATTATTAGTCTCAAATATGAATAATTGTGAAACATTTTGAAAGAAAAAAAAACACAGGTTTCCTAACAAGCATTTCAAATGACCCCAAATACAGAGGAAATCATTTGTCCGTCACGTCAGCTGTCTCTCTGTAGTGCCGTGATTCAGCACAGGACATTTCAAAGGCTGTAAGGAGAAAGTGAAGCATTAAGCATATTCTAACACAACTGGAACAAAAATATGTGGGTTGGGCCACCACTGTTGGATCTACAAGTTGTGAATGTGAAAAAAACCCTAGTGGGAGATCCAAACTTCACTGCGCTCCACAGTCTTGTCTGTTAGTAAGGTTACGCTACTCAGTCTACGCATGTAAAACCTCTGCAGGTCTGAGCGCATGGCACACTACAACACCAGGTGTTAGTATGAAGGAAAACTACAGAAACACTTTCCAAGGAGAGACCCATTTTTTCAGCATTGATCCATTACAGTCAACTGCAGAACTCGGCGAGTCCCAGCAACCACCATTGAAATTAGTGGGGGAAAAGTAAAATATCAACAGCATATATTTTTTTTTAGGGCACACAGCATTGGAACTACACTAAGTAGAAGCACTGATACTGTTTTTTTCACTAAAAAATAGTTCAAGATGAAGATGTAGGTCTCTTATATATCTTTTATTCTGTACCTGGAATCTTCGCATGTCTCGCGGGTTGCCTGCATTCTTCAAACAGTTCTGATTGCACTTGAGGAAAAACTTTAGAAAGAATCTATAAAAATACAAAATTGAAATCTATTAGATTCATCAAAATGTAAATCCAATTTTTTAAAAGTTTAATAAAATTTAATCATAAATAGTTATACCCAAAAGAATACTGGTAGTGAAATATTACTTTCTTATTAGTTAATGAACTTATTTTAAAGCATAAGATCTCTGTCGTAAACAGAACATTATTGCCAGGGAAAGGCAAATTTATATTTTTAATTTTTCAACAACTACAAATGTATTGACTCCAGGCCATATCCTTAGCTCGGTGTGGGAAAGTTGGTTTCAATGACTCATTGACTTCAAAGGCAATGACTTCCACCAGATGAGAATTCATCTCTATTTTTTTAATACATTTTCTTTTTTTCACAACTTATATTAGCAGTAATGACCTCTATGTCGAAAAATTCCAAGGTAACGAATGATCAGTCTTCTAAAAAAACACTTGGCTTTGCCTCTGGTTTGGAAACTCTCACTATTCAAAGGGACTCGATCCAACTCCTGCTGACTCCAGGGAGATCCAGGCGGGATCTGCCCACCGGCAAGGCCTCGGTTCCCTCATTGTTTTTGAAAGGAAAGGAACGTGGCAAATTAGGCCCTGTCTTACGACCTCTCCAACCTTTGCCAGCCTTTAACTGTGAGGAGTCACTCTACCCAGGGATGGAAATCCAGCCTATTTTGCTGAGCAGCAACAAGCAATTATTTAGGACCAAGCCTTGTCGTCGAGGTGTCTCCTGATAACTGTTTTTGCAGCAACGCTGCATCTCAGGAACACAGCAAGTACTTACAGAGACAGAAAGAGCTTGGAAAGGTGCACACTCCTTTAATCCTGCCCTCCTGTACTTGCTGGGGCAGAGGCTGATATGGGATGCCTCCCTGCTCTAGGCTATGCGAGATGAGACCCTCGCCATCCTGCCCTCGTGCAGGAGGATGTCCACAGCCTAACACCTCCTCTGTTCTTCATGTAGCTGTGTTTTTACATTTCATAATTTAAAAAATGTCCTCTAAGTCTGTTTTTTGGCTAATGATTGACAGCTAATGGCAAGAAATGCTGAGGACTTTCTCCTCATCTGGAGTTTCTCAGATGCACCATCCCAGCAGCTTGTGCTGCCCAGTTTCATGGATGTTGAACAGCGAGGTTAGTCCGAGCTTTTACAATACATTTAGAATATGAACAGCTATTATTTATTCATGCTGATCTTTATAAATGACTGTGACTACTCTCTCCGTATACATCACACAGAAGTTTCCATGTGCCAACAGCTTTCCTGGCAGGAGGCAACCCAGATACCTCTTCCCTTCTTCAGAACCCAACACAGCCCAACCATGGGCTGTATCAGATGTCAGATAGGAGCATCACAGAGAAATGTCCCCATATCACACCCTGGTGCTTTTAATCACAGAATCACAGAATGGCTGCGGTTGGAAGGGACCTCTGGAGATCACCCAGTCCAACCCACCTGCTAGAGCAGGGTCACCAGAGCAGATCACACAGGATCGCGTCCAGGTGGGTTTGAATGTCTCCAGAGAAGGAGACTCCACAAGCTCTCTGGGCAGCCTGTTCCAGGGCTCTGGCACCTCAAAGTTAAGAAATTTCTCCTCATGTTTAGATGGAACTGCTCTTCCTTTTCATTTGAACCTTGAACAGGACCCTAATATTAATATGGGATGCTAATGATGGAAGAGTGATCTCATATCAGAGAGGCAAGTAGGGAAATGACTAGTTATACTGAAACTCCGCATAAATAAACCGATGCTGTCAGTTCAGCTGAATGCACTTCTCTTTAAAGCTTCCTATCCCAAAATCTGCAAAGGGGTTGAGCTCAAAGAGACCTGGATTTCTGTTGTGTTTGGTTGACGTGATCTCCTGGCTCGGATGCTCTCTCGGACTCAGCTTTTCTGGACACTGTTGCAGGGACACTGTCAGTGACCCCACAAAACCACATCTTCGTTAGCCACATCCTCACCCTAATTTTATCTGCCTTGGGCTTTGGATTTTTTTAAAATACTTACGATCTCCAGATCAACTGAGTAGAGCCTAAATGCAATGGCATTTCTGTCACACCTCTATTTCTTGCACACCTCCCACCGCATGGACTGTGATGGTGTGCAAGGACCAGCTGATGCCCATGTCAGGATGGGACCACCAGGCGCTGCGGAGTCAGGAGTTACAGCTCCTTCGTGCCACAGCCGGGCTGAAGAGGAGTTTCATCTTATCTATTTTTTTCCTGATCTCAAATGGGTGTTGCGAGGCTTATTGAGCTAATGTTTGTAAATTGCTCTGAAATTCTCCAATGAATTGCGCACGAGGAATGCTAAGTATTGCTCCTCGTGGATTGTTTTAACGCGAAGCATTCCTGATGAATTGTTTCTATACAGACAGCTCACATCCTGTCAAAAAAAAAAGGGCCATTAAGAGCCCTTTCACTAAACATCAACTGGAACTGCTGTTTGTTCAATTATTTGGTGAAAAAAGACCCGTGCTTGGCAGAATTAGACATCTTCAAGTTTACCAGGATGAACCTGAGCATTGGGCTAAATATTGAAGCCACAAAGCAGGGGTGAACACAAGCAGCACTTGTATGTCAGCTCTGCTGCTTGCCTTGATACTGAGATATCTTATTTCCTTTTTTTAATCTGTGTTTTCCGCAAGTTCAGGGAGCACAGGTGGCACCAAGACAAGATTTTCAGAGGCAGATAACGTCACTTAAAAACCACGTTCCCAGGCAGGGCGCGCATTTCTCAAAGCTTGCCAGGAGACAACTGACTTAATTGTTCCTCTCCTCTGCCCAACAAGGACCATGGATGCTATGAACCCATCGCTCCCATAGATACGGGGCCAGGGGATTTCCCTTCAAAC
>VWYH01000796.1:199597-204597 GCA_013399365.1 Pampusana beccarii | reverse complement strand
TCAATAGGATTTTTGCCTCTGAAATCACTTATATGAGATCTAAACCAAAGAGCCAATTATTCAAATTGTCTATAGATGTAATGAGCACCTGACAAGATAAATAAAAATAACTCCACTGGTATCGATGGACTTGCATGTGCTTTTGCAAAAGGTCATTTTAGATCTTAATATTTTATAAGTTTTTACTTTGATGTTGTAATTTTGTAGGGATATTTAAGTATTTTATTGCAACATCTGTGAAAAATACCTTGTGAAGCTTCTGTGAAAAGAACTTATTTCCCATACGTTTCGGTGAAAACGAAGCTCCGTTTACAGATAAGGTGAAACCTGAGTTCTAATAAGAGAGACATCTTTAATTATTCATCATTACGCTTATTGGTATCTTACATTGCACTTAACGGCAAAGAAGAAGCCTGTTCCGTGCTGGAGCCTCAGCAAAAGCCATGTATACAAGCAGAGAGGGGCCAAACAGCAATTTCTTGGCACAGCTGATGCACGGTGCCATTTTGGCACCGTCCAGCATCATCCTGCTGCTTTGCCACGTCTACCATGACCACCGAGCATCGGTGACCTGCCTGTGTGGCCTACAGCAAAAGAAAGGATGTTCTCAGAAGTTCTCTTCATGGTGCATACAGTGTTTTCTCGGACTCCACTTTATGGTCTAATGCGAGGCCCGGGGGCTTGTGCCCCGACACACTGAAGGGCAGACGGAACATACTCTGCAAAAGGGGTTTTGGGTTTTGGTCACTGTCACTTGCCCTGATATATGCAGGTCGGTTTTGTTCTGCTATCTGGTTGTTACAGTATGGACTAAAAACTAGGCAAGAGCAAAGACCTCCCAATGGTCTATATCTTAAATCGATTTTTAATTACTGTTTATCAAAACACCTATAACGCCTCTCATGATAGCAATTTATGAGGTTTGTAAGTAAGCGCTTCAAGATTGTTCTCTCTGAAAAAGTCACCGGGTGGTGAGCGGCACATTTCGAGGTGGAGTTTGTAGACCAGGTTCTTTCCATGGGGATGTACAGGCAAGACGCACAGAATCAGACCCCAGGAACAAGGGCCCGTAATTCTCTCCATTGCAACAACCCCAGCAGTTTGTTCTCCCTCACCAAAGTCAGTCAAGGGACATTTTTATCTGGAAACTCCCAGTCAGAATTGGGGACCACAGACCTGTTGAGATACGGAGGAGCGTGGTGGCCGCCAGCTGCAGATGTTGCATTGTTAATGTTCTCTTGACGCCTGGCCTGGCCTGGTCTCAGCTTGAAGCTGCCTTCTCCTGTTCAAGTAACTTCTCCAGGATGCAAAAGTGAATGAGGTCCAACCTCGCACCCTTACGGAGGAGCATCCTCCCCGCCCCTAAGACCTTGCACAGGTGGGGAGGTTCTCGTGGCGCCTTGTGGAGAAGACAACTGTGGTGGAAGTAGCTGAGCTCCACATCCATGGGAAAAACGAAAGAGCTGCATATGTATCTCAGGGGAACATTTGGGCTATTGTCAGCAACTTCCATACATTTACTTAATTGCAATCTTGAATGAAATTGTCCGTCATAAAAGATGCCTCGAGAATTTTGATTTTAGCTGTCTATCTGCACAAGTTGCAATGTACGCTCACATCATTTGTCTTAATTTTATTTCGCTATCACTAACTGTAGACACTACTTCAGAAATATTTTGAATTTAGTTTTAATTGTACAGCTTTCAACTCACGCAACATTTCTCTTTGTGTTGAAAGCATCACGGTGATTTATCCTCATTATTGTGTAAATAGGTTTCGGCAGTTCTCAGTAAATAAAACAAAGAGTGACAGGAGGAGAAGGGGGAATTTGCTTTCCTACCAATTAGAGTAGCCTTAGGCAGTACTTTTAAGAGGAGATAAATCCTGCAAATCACTAAAATGATCCTGTCACATGCACCAAATATTAAAATCACACAGCGGCGCACTTCATACAGTTTGCTTTGGTTTAATGAGTTGGGGTGGGCTTCGTCATGAGGTTTGCGTCTCGCAGTTGGGGACTGTTGATTGACAGTGAAGATCATGCCCAACTGCAGCTTCCTAACCAGTAGGGCCAGATGGAAAATCACAATTCATGTTTAATATGCAGTTTTTCAGCTAAAGAAAATTCCCAAATTGTCTCCTCACCTCCTACCTGAAATTTTTTTCCCCATAATAAATGCAAAATATGCTTCGTATTAGCCAAGAGTGGTTTTTTCCCCCTTCCAGCAAGTTATTAAAAAAATCTTGTATAAATGATCCCTGTTAAGCGAACAACCTGTTAACTTCTTCAATTATGTAAGTTATCAAAATTGAAAGATAAGTTTACAAAACATCTGTTGTCACACTTAGACACTTTTAGAAGTGAAGTAAGTGGTATGTCAGGGTAAAGACAGGATCAGAGAAGAAGAAGATACTTTAAAAGTACTAAACAACTAAACAAACACTTTGTTCTGCTAAATTTTCTACCCAACACAGGCCCCTGGTGGGGATGCCAGGGCACCTTTTGGATTTGCCATCACAGCAGAGAACACGACTGGCAAGGTCTGCAAGGGCATCTTTAGTCACCGTGCCAATATAGCGTCATATATGCAGTAAAGAGATGGTTGATAACAAGCTTTTAATGACAAACAAGACGTATTGCATGATGCCATAGCAGCCCTTATAACTCTTGGCCTCGCAGTTACAGCTCAGAGTGTCCTATTTTCAATTATTATCTCCCCCTGCACTGTTCTCCTGCAGTCAAGTTTTACACTCTGACATTTATACTTAGTATATTGAGCAATGATTGTTACCTTGTTCCAGTACTTTTTTTTTTTTCACAATGCTTTATGAGAGTGAAACTAAATGTATGACAGGAACCCCAGTAACCTGAGACCCTGGGTCAGTAATGTATTAAAACAAAACAAGACACACATGGCTTTGGCACAGCAAGAAATCATGCAGGAAGGGGGATGGAGACAGGCTGAGATAAAGGCGGCCCTACCTAACAGCTGCAATTATAGTCTTCGTTATATGAGTCAGTCCATTACTGCATATAGGCTTGACAAATTACCATAAACGCCAAGCCAGAACAACAGCGAAGTAATTTAGCTGCATACTGGACACTTGGAAAGTTGGTACGTCTGAATATCTCAGTGAGGAGTAATTAATTAATCAGCCTTGTTGTTGGTATAATGATTATGATCTTTTTTTAATTTAAAAAGTCCCTCCAACTAAACAACAGGCAAATTATGATTATAGTGGTTAGAGGATAAAATCATTGATTTGTAGTCTCATTCCAAATGGAACAGCACATCAATTTGTAAATGTCCCAAAATAAATACAAGTTTTTCATTATTACTTTCAATAACACATATCTGCAAATTAAAGACTTTACATTAAAGAAATGCTCACCGTCAGCTACACACAAGTTAACGAATGCTTGCACAATCCTCACACAGTATTGATTTATAAGTATTAAATTATATAGTTATATTTTATTACTTTCTCATATGTAGAATAGCTGTCCTACTCAGTGTACAGGATGGAGAATGATGATTAACATTACCTCACACGTTTTTTATATTCCCTGCAAAATATGTAGCGCCATGACTTCCACAGGGCACATCTTCCTAACCTTGTAATTTATTAAGTCAATGTCTAATCAACCTCCTTATAGACATTTCCCCCATCACATTTAAGCCTTTCAAAATTAACAGCGCTGCCCTTCTAGGAGGTGAAATTACTGCTGTATTGCTGGTTTTCAGTCGGGGTGAAGCACAAAGGGATGGAAACCAGCTCTGCTGGGCTGGGGACCACTCTGACCACCCGGCTGCGATGGAACATGGGGGAGCCAACCCCCCTGGCATGGAGACCTCTGTGCTGGTCCCACCTGGACCAGCTCCAGCCCCAGGAGATCTGTGCTCCGGCACCAACAGCACGTCATCTCCTACGCTCCACTGAATAGCCTTAAAGTCTGATTTAGAATCATAGCATCATTTTGGTTGGAAGAGCCCCTTAAGATCATTGAATCCAACCATAATCTAACTCTGCCCCTGAGAACCCATGGCCCTGAGAACCCATGGCCCTGAGAACCTCATCTCCGTCTGTCCAACCCTCCAGGGATGGTGGCTCCACCATCGCCCTGGGCAGCCTGTTCCAATGCCCCATAGCCCTTTGGGGAAGAAATTGTTCCTAATATCCAGTCTGAATTTAGGTTATACTCTATTTTCCATGTTTTTGCTCTGTTCTATCTCCCAGTCACCCATCGGACGCGTTTGGTCGCACCGTCCGCACGCCGGGTCCCGCTGGCACAGGGTGAGCAGCCAGCGCTCGGCACGCCTGCAATTAAACACCGAGCGGCTGTTAAACAGCGACAAGACGAAGATGCTGCAGCGCTGAAAAACTGGTTGTGACTCGTCCAAGATGACACAGATATTATGTGACAGAAATAGACACAGAAATTGTGTTTGAGACTTAATTCATTGGGTCAGCGGGACCCAACTGGGGGACTGATCTCTTCCTTCCTCTGCCTCAGACGTTAAATATTACCCAGCTCCAGTGACAAATGAACAGAAGAAGGTACAGGTGAGTCTCCTTCAATACACAATCCCGATGCACTGAAAAATATACACAGTGGGCACCAATGGTAGGAAGGGTCACAAATGGGAGAAGTTGCCATGCAGTTAAAGACCTTATCAGATCTTGTCTTCGTAAAGGGGATAAAATTCAGGTTACAATAGACAAATGCCAAAAATGAAATGGTCAGATTTTGACTTTCCACCTCAGTGTTCTGTAACATATTCCTCTGCATAATTTCCTACTCTTCAAATTGGAAGGCAGGAATGTTGTTACCTGGAACCATCCAGCTTCCTCTACAAAGCACCAGAAGAAAAAGAGCTTCAAAAGACCTCTACCCCGGCTGGGAAATTAAACTGTAACAAAAAGCAGAGCCCAAACTATCCCTGTTCCCGTGCTTTGCTGTGCCCTTTCTCTATTAATTTAATACCTCTACGTTCAGC
>VWYH01000796.1:174597-189597 GCA_013399365.1 Pampusana beccarii | reverse complement strand
GATTCAGCAGACCTTGGGCTCCTTCTCTTGTTCAGTCCCTCAAGTGGCACAGGGCCAGCCTGACAGTGATCTATCTCTGCAGATGTAACATAATCTTGCACAAAAAAGCCCAAACCCTGAGTACTCTACCACTGCCTTTTATTTTTTTTTTTTTAGAATTTTAAGATGAAAACACAAACCAATACCTATGCGTTGTATGGTTCAAAAAATCTCAAAGCTACTGGATTTGTTAGGCTTCCATTAATTTTTATTTTCACTGTCATATAGTTCATCTGATCTTATTCAGTTATATAGTTCTGTTGAATGAAAGGGCCACTAGACTACTGGCATTTTGCGCATGCCTCTCCTCAGGAAAACTCTCTTGAATGCCTCTGATAACTTCGAGTAAAGCGTTTAGAGTCATCTGCTTGAAGTTTATGCTATTTATCAACCTGCAGATTTTTTTCTGTACATTTCTGCCAGATTTCCATTAAGATTTATGTTACTGAAAAATATTGTTGCTTTAAAACTATGCATTTAGGTGCACACACAAATTTAGAAATATAATGCAAATTATCATGTTCTTTGTTTCTTAAATCAGTGTAAGCATTCATCTTGCATATTTTTACCCTTTTCTTTCATATTTCTCCTTTTCTCCACCTTACACACAAGACAAGAAAAAAATAAATTTTCTCCGCTCGTGTGATGGGAATGGGACCAAGTTCCCCAGAAGAGACGTTTCACAGGAAACATTCTTTTATCCACTCAGAATCGTATGCTGAGGAGAGCAGCAACAATCCAGCTCACCAGAATCACTGAAATCACCTTGGAAGGTGCAGGTTGAGTTCAAGAAAATAGATAAGCAAGCCTGCTCTGCTCAGCAAATCAACACTGGTGCCATATTCCAGTTGAAGGTGTGGATGTTTATGGTGACCTGCTAAGAAATGTAACAAAAAATTGTTTTGGAGGAGAAAAAAATATGGATAATTGAAGTCAGAAATGGGTCTTTTTTTTTTCTCTCATCCTTATGAAAGACAGTAAAACTAGTGTAAAATCAGTGTAACTTAATTGACTTTCCAATGCTAATTTATGCTAATGGAGGTTCTGGTCCATAGTTTTCACCTGGGAACTCAATAGCAATGAGTGATGGCTCCAATTAGTCATTATAATTGTGAGTTGCTAAAGCTAATATTAGTAGAACTGCATGACATTCTGGGTATCTCCCCAAACTTTTCTGATAATAAGCACTGTTCCACACAGCTGGATCATATTTAGCGGCAAATGCGTCGTGGTCTTTTGGGTCATCTCGGAGTGTCTGCAGAGTGGTCTCCGTCAAAAACCACTGGTAAGTACCCGCATGTCCCGGCCCAACAATAGATACAATCGGATGAATATTTGATGTTTAATATCCAGATATGTATCAAATGGTTAGCTCGATATTTTATCGGATGAGATCCATCTTGGATAACTGACACCGGACAAGTTCTTTCAGTTTGCACCTGCAAACAATCACCTGTCCTTGCTCATTGGACATTTTAGTTTGGGCTTGAAGAGCAATCTTTGACTATTAGGTACAGCCAAGACTCTCGGTATTTCGCAGTGAGGCCCCTGCCCTCTCTGGGGTAACTCCAGTGCCTCTGAGGTTCTGCGACAACTTCGAGTATGTGAAAGGAATTCAGATACTTTTATTCAAATGAATAAGATCAAATAAACTATCGTCATGTTATTTTTCTGTCTTGATTAGTTTGCTGTTAAATTTTACATTGTCCAGAAATGTACACGCTCTGCAATGGTGAGATTTTCAAATTTAAAATAGTCAAATGCATTCCTAAGGCCCAGCTTAACAGACGAGTAAATTCAACAGATGAGTAAGTAACAGGTGGAAATGTTGGCACCTAATCTGAGGCAGGATTTCTGGGACAGATAAATGTCCCTCTATATCTGCACGACTCAGCGGCGAAGAAGCTGATAATGGTTTGATGACAGGCGTGAGACGCAATTTGCAACTTTAGCTTTCGGGAGCTCCGTCCCCATCGAGGCGGATGGGAGAGCCACAGCTCCGCAGGGCGAGCGCCCCGGGACGGCTGCACCCCGGGACGGCTGCACCCCGGCAGGCGCCGCCGCGCTCCGTGCTGCGTTTCGATGGCTTTGCAAACCAGGCTTAAAGAGAGGTCCCAGTTAAGCACTCAAATATCACTCCTTTACTAATGAGAATTACATCTTGGCCTAGGTTTAAAGGAGGCTTCTCTGGAAAGGTGCTATGTTCTAACTTGTTTATCCTTTGAAGTAAGCTCCCCACCTTCTGGGTCTAGTAAAATGTATTTTCCTTTGACACAAACAGATGGGGAATGCAGGAAATGCATATATCAACTGTACACATATTTTTTTTGCTCAGCGTTACCACCATCCACCAAGGAAAGCAGAAATCATTGTTACTGGAAGAGGGTTTTAGAGCACAGTGGACAAAACAAATAGGCTACTTTCGTCCTTTACGCCAGACTGTGAAGTGAGTGTATTACACATCACTACAAACTATCACAGCTTTCAAACCACCATCTCCACAGATAGTAACAGGCTGTTGTTTTGTGAGATACTCCAGTGTGTATCTCGCTTTCATGACTAAGAACCTATCCAGTGAGCTTAATTAAAGTACAGAGAATAAAAAAGAGAGAATCGACTTCAGGTCATTTGAAATCATTTGCTGAAAGGCTGTTTTTTCATTCAAGCTGCAGCAAATTCAGCTTCTCCGGTGAGCACAAGGAGCTCTGCACGGAGCGGGGACGGTGGCTCCCGAGCACAGGAGCTGCGCTGCGCACCCCGTCCCACCGGCAGGAGACAGGGCAGGCTTGCTTGGTCAGCCTGGTCATTTGGCAGCTGATTGCAAGCAGCCAGGTACCCAAGTTGGACGCGAAACATCCCTCTCCACAGTCATCCATGCATCCTTTCCTGCATCCTTTCCCAACAGTATCAGCCAAAACCAACGATTTCTGGCCTTTGGGGAGAACCACAAACAACTTCATCAAACACTTGAGCCTCAGCCTCTGTCCTTCACCTGGGATGGAGTTTTATAAAGGACTTCAGAATATCTCCACTTCTAACTCACAGGATTTTTTTATTTGTTGAAAAAAACCTCCTGAAGCCTAAAGACAGAGCCTAATAATGCCTTTAGATATGTGAGTTAATGATAGCTGAAGAACAGATCCTCCCAAGAAACAACTTGCTCACTTAAGTTGGAAACTGGAGGCTGCACTTGGTATCTTTTATATATAAAAGTTCATACCACACAGGCTCAGGAAAGAGTAGGCTACATACTTATTTTGGTTTGAGATGGTGTATTAATAGAAAGAATAAAATAATACTACAAATTAAACAACAGAAATTGTTATAGTAATCATTTCAGCAGTTCTGTTGTTTTTGCAGGGCAGAAGAATACAACACAGAGCCTGTGCTATTCATGTAACTTACTTGCAGATTATTATAGTACACTTCTTTTAAAGCAATGGCAGAGGAACTGATTTCATTCTCGGAGTGCTGGTTCGGAAACAGATGTGCTGGCTTTAGGAAAAAAAACTTGATGGGGTGATGCTCAGGGTTCTCCATACTAAGGGGCACTCTGAAATTACCTAAGGCTTTCTCTAGGCTTGTTCCATTATGTCAGAAGTACTTAGATTGCCAGAAAGCTGTAAGTCAAGTGTGGAAAATGTAGCAATGAAATTCTTCGAGAAAGGACAAGAAAGAATGACAAAATAAAGGAACAATAGTAGGCATCTGCCACAAACCGCTTGATTTGGAGAAGAACAAGAATGTTCCATCTCACAGCACGTTGTAGCTGCAGAAGACTTCTAACCACTGTAAAATCTCCAGAAGAAGTACAACTGTTAAGGTTCTTCATTTTTATAGAGAATAATTTTATGTTGCTAGAAATAAAGTCTTAATTTTTGTCCACAAGGACTTTTTCCCTGGAAAGCATTAACAATAAGAAAAAGGAAGGTTCTATTCATAGCTTATTTTGGCAACTAATCCAATTAGCAACAGTAGTTGATTGGGTAGCCAACCAACTGAAATGAACTTGCCTATAAATCTTATCTTTTAATAACTTCAGCAACTTCCTTGCATTTATTTTTTTGCTGTCTTTTTTAGAATTCATAGTTTCCGGGTTAACTCCTAGTACTTGAGACCCTCTGCCGCTCTTTTTTGATTTTCCTATCTGTCTGCTGGCAACGTGTGACACCGGTGTCACCTTTCGTTTGGAACTGGGTACTTAGCAGAGTAGGAGAGCAGATAGCCCAGGACCTTTTTGACAGGAACCACTCCTATTCATCATTTCTTGTTCCCCGTACATTTATATAATATCTGCGTGCAGTTGTTGGTCCTCCTGCTCGAGATAACTTTCCTGCCTCTTCCCTTTGCTTCTCCTCAGCTCCCTCCCTTCTGCTATTTTTTGTCCACTGGTCTAAGCCCAGGTTCAATTTCTCTCCGTCTTCCTCTCCAACTTTTTGAAAACAATTATTTTCCGATGTTGGTCCTTCCTTAAAGGATGCCTGAATTCTCCTGGTTCTCCCTGAATACCCAGACTAAACAACAAGGTGTCAGAGCAGTTTTTTCTTCAACAAGCCCTCAACCAGGGAGAAGCTAATTAATTAGCTGGGGGGGTTTCTGTGGGAGTAAGAGCAGGGGAATGCGTTCCCAGCAGGCCGTCCTGGCTCCCCAGCCCCACCGCGTCTCTGCTGCGAACACACAAACACCCGGTACATTCAGGGGTCGTTTTCTTTAGCAGCAGGCCACAGCTAAGTTTGATAAAGTCTCTGCAGTGGATTCAAATGTTTCAAAGCTGTGGATGCCCCATAGGCATAGGAAAATCGTATCTATTTTTTTTCTTGAGGATGTAGAATGTTGCAGGAAGGGCCTTATTCTACACCCTTACCATCCACTGTTAGACATTATGTGGTTACGTAGCTAAAACTACTTTCTTTACAAGACCACTCTTCATATAGTTGAAATAAAGGATTAACTAAAGATATTTTTAATCAACCCCCTTATACCTCACTGATAATGTTAAAAATTGGGAAAAGGATAAGTCAGGAGCTTGAAAAAAAGATGGCTACAGTAATTAGTTACCTACCTTATGACACTTTATCCCTCCCTCTGCTGATAATTCCAGCCAGGTCTACTTACACCAGCGTTTTTATAGGTGAGGATTAATTCTGCATGACTCATTTTTTGGTGCCTGACTTGCAACCCCAGACTACAACTTGTGCATATCGCTAAAACTGAAGTCAATGATGGCTGTGTTTTGGACATATAAAATGCACATTTATGTACGTACAAAAATGTACAAAACATGTGCACATTGTACATAATGTAGGCACATACGTACATGAATGTACATCCATGCTACACAAGCTATGAAAAATCAGAACCTAGACTTCTCCTGTGCAGCACTTACTGATACACTTATCTGCTTCATTATTAATTTCTCTGTGCTTCACTTTCCCATTTCTAGAGCAGGGATACTCCATGTGACAAGGACATTGTAGAAGTAAAGTCCTGTCGCAGACCTACACAACAGCGATGAGCTCTGTAATATGGCTCAGAGAGAAATGTTAGTGGGTTTTTTGAGGCAAGACTTGAACAGCACTCAATAACTAAGTCATAAGGGGACCACACACTGAACAATGAAGCAAAAAAATACTGAACTGTACTGAATGAGGTGGGGATGATGTGGGGGGGGAATCCTGTTTCTGATTATGGAACTAAAACCAATATCCTAATACATATGCGCAGGGAGTCCCACCAAAGCTTGCAGGGGTTACCTTTATTATAGCATTTCTGTTCGTTTGCTTTACTTTTGAATGCTTGCCTTTGCAACCCTAAGAATGTCCTTTTAACGTAGCTGTTTATAAGCTAAAAAGAAAAAGACAAGAGAGAAACTAGGCCCATTAGCAAATGAGGAAAAGAAAAAGATTAATGACAATTCAGAAATAACTAGAACTGATTCTACACCGGGGATGTGCCCCAGTTACAGCCTTCAGTGGCCAGTCCCCAGCACACCACAGCCAGCACAAAGCCGCGAAGCAAATAAGGAAATCTCCTGCAACTGTAGTCTACAATGCACCAAACAATCGATTTTTTAATTTCTATCTACGTTTCATCTGCCAAACTTGTATTTTGGGTGGGAGGTAGACTGTATCGGTGCTCATTAATGCCTGAAATTCTCACTGAGAAGATCAAACGCGCCCTTAAAAGTGAGGGAGTTCCACTTTTTGCAGGAGAAAATATGTACAGATAGTAAAAAAAAGAGATATGTATTAGCAGCAATTAGAAGGTAATGTAAACAGAGTGGCTAGTAAGGCTATGCATACCATATGCATTATTTAGTAAACTGAATATGCTGCCAGTAGCTGTTCCGGAAGTAACAAAGAAGCGTGGCAATGGTAGGAAAATTAGCAAAAGGTGAAGAAGTTGATTCTTGGTGATGGATTAAAACAGCTAAACAGGTGTTTACTCAGCTCGGTGACAAATGAGGTGTTTGTGACAAATATCGGAAAGAAGACAAAGAAACAGCGGCTACAGGGTGAGGTGGGGAGGTTTTACAGCAGAAGGGTGACCGTGCAGGACAGAAAAGGGTGAAGATCAGTACAGATGCTGGGATCCAGTTTTAGATCCACAGGGCAACACCTTTGTTCATCAACAGCGACAGGTTTACGGTGAAACTCAGCAAGGATTCTTCTTTCGGCATTGTTCTGAAACTTGCTATAAACAGAGTGATATGAATAAGGAGAGACAGCTGAAAGAGAACAAGCTAATTTTTTAGAGTTTACATCCAGGACAAGGGATTTTCATACCTTGTACAAGAGGAAGAATGCAAGCACCTGCCCTTAAAACATACACTAGTTGCTCACCACTGTTGGCATCACTGGGACAGCTGACATGCCAAAAAATAAGGTAAGGCAAACACTTTGTAAGAATAAACGTGATGAGTAAATCGCAAAGGCTGTGAATGCAAAGCAAGCCGTTTGTATTTAACACGAGGGGTGAGGCAGAGCCTGCGGTGGCTCATGCAGTCAGAACAAGAGGAGAGTGAAGGTTCCACCTGCCTTCTGAGGCAGAAGAGGAGAACGGTGAGGAGGATAAAGGAGGGACATTGCTGAAAGCCTGAGACCCGGGGTAAGAATTTTTCCCTTTAATGAAAGAAAAAATATATGGCATTATGGGAGAAGAATTTCTCTGCGGCTTGAAAGTGATGCATTCAAAGACAAATCTGCCACTGTGACACGAGTGACAGACACCGGTTATGGCATCAGCGATATCGTCCGAAACTTTTGAAGCTGATGTTAGCTTTTGCTCACATTTAGTTCAAGTTTAGTTCAAACCTTCTGAAAGAGATACTCAAAAGAGAGATTGAGGTATAGGTCTGCAGAGAAAAATATGTCAGGAGATGAGTGACAGACCTGTAAATCACTTCAAAGGTGGTAGTTGTATTTCTTTGGGTGAAGGAGACCACATACAAAAAGGAGAAAAAGGGACTAAAGCCAAATGAAGCTTTATGGACAGGAAGGAAGACAAAGGAGAAGAGTCAGCACAGCAATGAAGAGAAAATGCCGAAGACTAAGGAAGGAAAAGATCTGAAAAAGAAGTGTATGACTGACCAGGACAGAACTGAAAAGAATTTGGATGACCGTGGTGGTAGAAAGTAAAAGGACTGCTAAAATGTTAAGAGTAGAACAAAGATAACACAATCCAGAGTGAAGGAAGACAATGGATGGCAAAATACTGAAGCACAGGTGTGCCGGGCAGAAGAAATGGAGAATGAGGGAATGTGGACGTAGACAAGGTCGGACACCAACGGAACACAGGCTCCTGGAGCCTTTTGAAGGGGCATTAAAAATGTTAAGAAAAGAGGGCAAGAAAAGAGTTAGTTGAAGAAAACGAATGGAGATAGGTGGATAAAATGAATGGAAGAAACAGTCAGAAGCACAAGAAAACAAATGCAAGGAATAAATAATTAGAGATAACCCTCAGCTCGAACAGGACTAAGAGGAACAGGCCTGGGTGGACACTAGAAAAGTCACTTTTTTCCCTCCAGCACTACTGCAGTTATCATACTGTAAGCAATGTAATTTCTTATGATACATATAACTATGTCATGCAGCAAAATGTGATTTGAGGACTAGATTGAATATTGAGGTTTCTAATTGCAGTATACCTAAGCTCAGAATAACAGTAATCAGGATATTTCCATGCTTCCATCCCTTCCTTTAGAAAACACCACACAGGAGTTTCACAGCCCTTTTTTTCAGCTTCCACCCTGTTGTCTTCTCCACCAAACACCATCAGGGTCCCCTCCTGCTCATCCCACCGCAAAAGGAGCACAGAGCGCAGTGTCCCAGACCTGCTGCACATCTGACAGTACCACTTAAGGACTGCTTGGTCTAATGCTTTTTAAAAATAAGAAGGGCTTTCAAGACACCTACAGGTCACATTTGGGGTTTACTTCCACAGCATCAAAGATCCGAAATTTCCTACAACATACGGTAACAAAAATCACTGTAAGTAAAAAATATGAACTCATACAAAAAGAAATAATTGTGCCTCACTCAGCAAAACAGTGGCCCAAATCACGGTTTTGAATGTTGTATCGTCCCCCTGTTTAAATATATATACTATGCATACTTTTTTACAAAACTTAGATAAAGAAAATCCCTCTGTCTAGTAAGGCTGCCCTACTTCGCCCTAATTTCCATGCATGCCACCCTGATGACTTCACTCCCTCCCTCCGGTTGCGATTCAATGGGTGTAACCAAAAGCAGAACTGAGCCAGGGTATCATTTCCAGGCATTGCCCGGGTTTGCCACGTATAACGAACAACCCTTCAAGTTTGGGGAGCAATTAAACAGAGCTCACACATTCCAGCTCTCACCTCCAGCCAAGGCAACACCCCGGCACACTTAGCCCAGTCCTTTTTTTTTCCAATTTCAGGATGTTCAGTGTACCAATGATGCTCTGATGCATTTCACTCTTGACTGGATACAGTGAGATTGCTAATCAGGATTACTTGATTCAGTCAACACTGATTTCAATAAAAAGACAAAAAAAAATTATCATAAATATAGAGAAAGTGCTGGCGGCAGTGACAGGTGATTAAAATCTCATTCACTTGGAATCAGCCTGATTCATGGTAGTCGAATAGAGGAAGTCTTCATATCAGCAGCAGCTGATTATTATCTCACTCACTCCAAGTCACTTCTGATTGCACATGCACACACAAATTGGCACAAAGTAGATTCATGAACAACAAATCATCATGCAGGGGTCTGACCTCCTTAAAATGAGGCTTTGTATAATAATTCTTCAGAAACAAGCAGATATGGGGTGGATAATGCTAATTTACGGAGTAGGGATAAGCAAGCAAGCTTGCATTAAACATCGAGTATGGAGAGGAAGTAAGTGGTTGACAATAAATTCTCAGCACTAAGCTGAAATACTTAAGATTAATTGATTTCAAGTGTTATTTCCGTCTGTTTAAAAACAATTCCAATCATAAAAACGAAGCTTTCAAAGTATTGCATCGAAGAAACAGTAGAAGATTCAAACACCAGGTTTTCCCTATGTTCTAATTTAAAAAGTAAAACTTCTCTGAAACATGAATTTTCAGCTGTATCTACCTGGTGATACTTTGAATGCACTTCAAAACGAGGACAGATAAATTCAGTGCATTGGTGCATTTTCACCTCTTGATTTCTGAATTCAAACTTGAATAGTGTTGATCGAAGAACAAAACACTGGTCATCTAATTTTAGTCCTTAATACATGTCGCCACACAAAGAGTGGCACGATTTAATGAGAATTCCAGTTTCTTTCCATGGGAGGTCTGAAACAGGGGGACTGAGCTGTTGGAAGGTGGGAACCCTGTGTCCCATTCAATGTTACTTATGCAGCACTACTCCGTACTAGCACCATTTTCTTACATGGGTAGTAATCTTTTAAAGCAAACAATCCCAAGAGCACACACTGCCTGCCCACAGAAACAAGTGTAGTACAGGCAAAGCTAAGATACCCTTCATGGAATCATAGGATGGTTTTGGTTGGAAAAGACCTCTAAGATCATGAAGACCAACCATAACCTAAGGCTGGCACTACCCCAAGTCCCCAGGAACCTCATCTGTCTGTCCAACCCCTCCAGGGATGGTGACTCCAGCACTGCCCTGGGCAGCCTGTTCCAATGCCCCACAGCCCTTTGGGGAAGAAATTGTTCCCACATCCAACCTCAACCTCCCCTGGTGCAACTTGAGGCCGTTTCCTCTGCTCCTGGCGCTTGTTCCTGGGGAGCAGAGCCCGACCCCCCTGGCTCCAAGCTCCTTTCAGGCAGTTCAGAGATCAGAAGGTCTCCCCTCAGCTCCTGTTCTCCAGCTGAACCCCCAGCTCCCTCAGCCGCTCCCATCACTTGTGCTCCAGCCCCTTCCCCAGCTCCGTTCCCTTCTCTCCACTCGCTCCAGCACCTCAAGGTCTTTCTTGACGTGATGGTCCCAGAACTGCCCCCAGGATTCGCGGTTTGGCCTCCCCAGTGCCAGCACAGGGACGGTCGCTGCCCTGGGCCTGCTGGCCACACTATTCCCAATACAAGTCAGGATGCCGGTGGCCTCTGGGCCACCTGGGCACACGCTGGCTTGTATCCAGCTGCTGCCAACCAACGCTCCCAGGTCCTTTTCCACTGGGCAGCTTTCCAGCCACTCTTCCCCAAGCCTGATGACCTTCAGCTTTCTCAGAGAGGTGGCATCACGACATCAGTGAGCGGCCACGTTTCTGGGCACGAGGACACCCAATGTTAGCAGAGATCCTGGGACTGCCAACTCCTCTTACATGGCTTGAACTACTTCTCAAGGAACAATACCTACCCACCACACTGTTGTGTCGTAGGAATAACACATGAAGTAGAAAACATGCATGCTAATGTTAGAGCTCTTTTCTTCAAAAGCCACAAACAGGGAATGCTCTCACACTTCACCAAAGAACTCAAGTCATGCAGCCATGCAGTAGAAAGCAAATGACCATCTTAAAAATATGTTCAACTTCTTGTGTAAAACGTTGTAATGTCCTGCCACCATGAACTGAGAATACTTGTAGATAGGTGTATCTCATCTGCTCATGCTAGATATCTATAAAATACTCAAAATAGTGAATTAATATTGTGAGCAATGAATTAGTACACTCTCCCCTGCCTCTCTTTAGTGTATAGTATCCTCTCTCAGCTACACAATGACAGCAAGTGTTGGACAGAAAAGCTTATGCAGAATGAAGTTAAACAATTACATGCTTTACTGCTAGTTTGAAAGATTTTTTTAGATTGACAGTGCAATCAAACACAGTAGCAGTGCCAATGTCAAAGTGCAAGTCAATATCTTAGTTAGATGTTGTCTAATAGAAATGAGTAACAGCAGTTGAAGGCGAGGGAAGACTCACTTGAATCCAAGGATCTGGCTTGTGTTCCAAGCAATTAAAGACTGTTGAATCAATGGGGGAGAAAGCAAGGCGAGATGTTATTTAGTATGGCCACGGCTCATAAAACCAACCTGTTGAAGGATGGAGAAAGGGAGAACTTTGGGGTGGTCACCAGTAAAAGCCCAGTTTGCTCGTCTGGCTTCTGTCAGGCTGACAGAGCGGGAGCTGGGGAGCCGAGGAAGTGACCCAGTAGTCCTAACGCCGAGCAGAGATAATGCTCAATTCCCCGCAGTGTCTGCATCTGATAACCCAATTATCCCCAGTCTATTTTTTCAAAGTCTCTTTGAACCTGTGACCCACCACAAACAAAATGTATTTGTGTTGTTCTTAACTGCTAAACTCTGAAACAACAAAGGACCCGGGGAACAGTTGCCAACTTGTGTATTTCTTTAAGGTCTACAACAATTAGGCTGAAATCGATCCAGTGTATTATTGTTAAATGTCGTATTTTTTAATCTGAAAGAAGTTGAATGGCAAAAGTCATTAAAACACACTGTTTAGGATTAAAACCCTTCTTACTCAGCCAGCAGAAATACAGAAAGCCAGGAAAAACTTTGCTAGAGTATTCAACATCAGTTAAAAGTGGCGCTGTTTGCTGTTATGCAGCAAATGTCAGTCCAGCTGCTCTTTTTATTTATTAAACAGCACTTTTGTTTTTGATAAACACATCTACTTTGCTAACTGCTTCCTGGTAGGGTTTATTCCAGTAATATGCATGTTTCTTTCCAAAATATTTTCTTCTGGAAGTGATAATTTCTGCCAGGAAGGAGGTTTCAGCCCCTTACTAAAAAGCAGCACTTCTCCAAGGCTGCTCTTACTGCAGCAGTTAACAGACACCATGATTTATCGTTACATTTATTCATCTATTTTTGTATTGCCTACTTTGTCTTCCCTAAATACAAACTGAGTTGTCTAAATTTTCGTGTAGATGTGTACATCGTGCTGTCATCTGGAGGAATACACAGGTACGCATCGAATGTATACCTGCAGTTAATTAAGGCTGTGATTATTTGGGAGCTCAAATGATGTCATGCCAAAACAGAAGCATCTTTCCACAACCAGAACCCAGGAGAGTCAAGTAATCTGAAAATTATACTGCAGGAATCATAGGTAATCAGTAGGCTAGTTTATCACAACAGGGCAAATTAGGGGAGAGTTATTCTTGCTGACTAGAAGCTCTCCTGAAATCACAGAAAAGTGCAATGAAAAACACAAGGTCGAGCCAATGGTGCACCATGGCTCAACATGCAAAGAGTTGCAGCAGAAAGACAACGAGGAGGCAACCACTGTTTCCCATTTCATAAGTCAAAATTATTCTGAAGTTTAAATGATACATAAAAGGGGATATTTTAATGCTAGTTGGGCATTGAAAAAAAACCCAAATGGCTGCACTTCTTTTCAATAAACACACACACATTGGATGACCCACACAGACATGCTAGCACACAAAATAAATTTTTATATTACCTTCAGAAGCTGGATCAATTGTTAATTCTACCATATGTTCAAGCATATTCTATTACATTACTGTCTTTAGAAAAGCTTGCAGAATAGAAGGGAATGTGTGAAAACACACACGCTGTGCCAGTAAGTAGTTATTTTATGTTTGTAATTTTAGTTTTACTGACTTTGGGCCTAATCCAGTATGGAGAGCCACAGTAACGCTCGGCTTGCACTCCTTCATCAGAGCCACTGCGAAGCACTTTGGGGTTACACGGGCTGTTTGGCGTGGACGAAATCCAGCGTTTGCCACCAGGATGTGCACCTCCCGGGGGCTGGTGGGATGCACAGGACTCTTGGGGTCTGCTGGTGGCCTCCCCACACCCTCTTAAATGCATAGCTCAGAGCAGACGTTTGGCCATGGCCCATACTAACTATTTCTTATGGTTGGACTATACGATCTTAAGGGTCTTTTCCAACCTAAATGATTCTATGATTCTCGCTTCACCACCAATATTCAGCAACCACCACCAGAGGAGACACCAAGTGATGCCTCCAAGGGTACTATAATGTGAAATAAAACTGTGTTATTGCTCAGCTAGTGGTCTGTTTGTGAACACGCACACGGTAACCAGACACGGGACTGATCATACACGCATGTGTGTGGGAGCCCACACTGTGGGTGTCCGTAAGCCCTTCTTCCCCTCTTCCTTGTCGGTTGGGGACAGTCAACATAGCCAGTTTGGAAGGACAGACCTGCCCAGAGCTGCCCCCAGCACTGCACCCTGCTCAGCTGCCTTCTCCCAGGAAACGCTCTATGTCCCACCAAGCTGAAGACCTGTCTGTAGCCCCAGCCACATCTGATGAGCCCGACACGCGGTACAGGAAAGGTGAGCTGACCACTACAGTGACCAAAACCCTCAGTTCCCCTCCAGGAGGGCCAGTTCTGGGCACTTCAACCCAATGAAGTTGAAGACAGACTTTTTTAGTAGGACCTGTAGCAACAGGACAAGGGGTGATGGTTTTAAACTAGAAGAGAGGAGATTCAGACTAGATGTAGGGAAGAAGTTTTTTACACTGAGGGAGGTGAGAGCCTGGCCCAGGTTCCCAGAGAGGTGGTGGCTGAACCATCCCTGGAGACATCCCAGGCCAGGCTGGACGGGGCTCTGAGCAACCTGAGCTGGTGAAGATGTCCCTGTCATGGCAGGGGGGGCACTGGGTGAGCTGGGAAGATCCCTTCCAACCCAGCCTATTCTATCATTCTATAATGAATACTTAAGAAGTAATCAAGGTGAACATGAAATTCGCAGCTATGCAGGAGCAGCGGGCTGCCCCTAGGTCGTGTAAAGGTGTCGTGTCGGAAAAGCTACAAGAGGCTCTCTAATAGTTCAAAGACGGTACGCAAGGTAATTAATTTTACTTCCCAGCCCAACTGGTGCGTGCCAGGGAGCTGATGTGCGTGGGAAAGGCGGCAGGGAAACCCGAACGAGCACGGCTGAGTCATCCTATAGACCTCACGGGCCGGAGCGGTGCAAGTCACGCTTTGATCGCTTCCCAGGCAGCAGAAAACTTCCATACACAAAAGCAAAATAGCAGGTAATGAGATAGAAGGATGATTAAATGTGTGACGTCTCCAATACGTTAACTGCTGGGGTCTGGTCAAGCACCGTTGTTTACATGGCCGTGTTTCTCCATCCTCAGCATTAAAAAATTAGTATGAACGGTAGAAAGACTACTGTCCTCACAGTTGAGGTTATTTTTCTGTCACAGAAATCTGTTCTCGTAAACTGGATTTCCATAAATATGACTCTTATGCATACAGAATGACATCACACACGTTTCAGATTGTCACTTACTGTCCCATAAACCACGGCGGAGCTGCCGCTCCAAGACACGTTCACACCCAACAGCCCAAGCCCGGCAAACCCAAACCTCCACGGAGCTCCCCCGCTTCTGCCGGAGTTACTGCAGCAACCGCAGCCTCATTTGAGAAATATTAATGACGTGCTCAAACACATTAAAGTCTGCATTTCTACCCTGTCATGTGTTCTTATTTTGTTTTTCAGCTGCTTTGAAAGTCCT
>VWYH01000796.1:162097-169597 GCA_013399365.1 Pampusana beccarii | reverse complement strand
AGAGATCAGGCAATATCCAAGCCAGGACATCTCCCCAGGTCTAAAGTCACCCTCTAATGGAAAGAAATAAAGTTTTCTTGGTGCGTTTCCCTACCATTTAGTCTCCCTCACCCATGTGAAGTTCAGCGACCACCCAACATCCAGCCCTTCCCTGCCCTGGGAAGTCATGGGGGGATCACAAGGACCATGAAACCGCTCCCCACATTTCTTCACACGTTCCCTCAGCAATTATTTGTTACCAAGAGGGCAGAGCCCGGCTTTAATCTGCTTTTTGGTTACCCCACTAGACACAGACTCAGCCCAATAGCCCGGCTTGGACCGGCGCAAGGACTCGCTGCCCACCAGCATCTCCTGAACCGCACAAACGTAAAGAGGAAACCCCAATCAAATCTGGATCGGTAACGAGCATTCCTGACAATCCACACAATACCAAGACCAATTCAATTTTATTGGTTGTTATTCAAAAGAAAGGGCACTCACATCTATCCTTTGTGTATTAATAACCTCAAACTAGAGGACTGCGATTTTTTGGGGGGGCTTTTGATAGGTCTTGTTGTTTGTTTTATAACTAAACTGAGTATTCTGCACGGCCACAGGTCTGGGAAGCAAACCAAGCGCTCGTGTATGATTTTCAGCAGTGAATTTACCTTTTAAATGAAAGCACCACATTCTTACGCGCTGTCATATTAACTTTTTCTAGTGCACGTATCACAGTAAAATGAATTGATCCTAAAAGTGAAGCCGGACTTCTGCTTTTGAATAATCCCTTCAGCTTTTGGGTTAATTTTTGCTCTGATTTTTCTTTTTTTTTTTTAAGAAACTTTCACAAAGTGCAGTGGGAGTTTCACATGGAAGCCCTTGTTTGTATTCCTGCTTTCTAAAAGCCTCCTTAAACACCGCTGGAGGAGGATTAGCCCAGGTTGCTTTATTTCCTCTCCTACTATTTCTTTATCATTAAGGCCAAGGAGTTTTTTTAGCGAGCAGAATCCCGCTAATCGCTTTGCCCCAGCCCCCATGGCTTTGTTTCTGTCAAAATAGCTCCTTTCAGCGGCGGCGCGGAGCGAGCTGTCTGGGCAAATGAACTGCTCTTTCTCACCAGATGTGCAACCGTGTTTCGTCTTTCACGAGAGACAAGCTGGAGCCGACTCCTTCCGCTAGCTGGGCCTATGCTACATGTCTTACAACAACACAAATGTAAGCCCCTTCCTTTCCACACATGTTAAACTCATTTCCTAGTGAATTATTGGGAAAACACACCGCTGTCCTTACCGCCGCGTTCAGATGCTGCAGTTTGCTCCCTGCGCTTCTGGCACCGCCGCCATGCGATGATGGGCTCTGTATAATTTTCTGGCTGTGAAACTTTTGCTGAAAGCATCACAGATTTTTTTTTTTTTTTTTGTAATTTGCCTCCAGCCACGACATACCAGAATCTCCAAACCCTGTGGAACAAATACCTTCCCTCTCTACCTAACAAATGCTATTTACACTGGGGATTTTTTCCATCTTTGAGAAATAAGGAGAGTTTGTTCCATAACAAAATAAAACCTAGAACTGAGCCAGCCGTATTCTGTTTCAACTAAGCTGATATACCAGGGAACCAGCAAGTTTCCTTTGGCTTAAAACGCTAACGAACCAAAACAGTTAACAGAAAACTCAAATCACTGCATCTCATAAAATCCAGAGTACCTCTCAGCCTGTAAAATTCCCCAGCTTCAGATTTTTTTTTTCGAAAGCGCAGTTACATCTTTATTTTAATAGGGTATTAATAATGCCAGTATAGCCTCGTATTATATGCAGTTTTGACCACAAACATTTTTGCGAGATTTGCTGTTAAGATAAACAAACAAGAGGAGCTTGTCCGCTGGCAGCTCGACCCGAGTGAATGGGTTTCATTTTCCTGGAGCTGCCAAGAGCAGGTTGAGCTCCCGGGTCCCCTCGCCCCGCGTGTCAATCACCCCCTGGCATCCCCGGTGACAATTTCCATCCTCCCAGCCTGGAATTTCCACCTCCTCCAGCCACGCAAAGCACCCACCAGCCCTCCCAGTAACCCCACACGGCTGCGCCCACCGCCGGCCCCCCAAAATATCTCCACGAGGAGCCTCATTAAACCCATTTCTCCCACTTTGTGTTCACAGGTTGGCTTTTTTTTTTTTTCATTATCTGCCGTCTGAGAGTAATTATTTACTTCCTGGAAGCTCACGTACCAGAACTCTGAGTTTGAAAGATTTTTCCATAACCTAATCCAATTCATCAAAGGCATCCTAACAAAATTACAGGCTCTGGCAGTATCTTTGCTTTTCACCTGATAAGGCAGCACCAGAAGCCCGGGATGGTTTCTATCAGGGTACCTCCTGGAGTATAGTTTTTGACAGCTTTGCTTAAATCCCTTCCCCCTCTTTTCCTTTCTCACAAAAGCACTCGATTTTATTATTCCCTCCTCCTATAGCCCTGCAACGCTTTGGGCTTCAGACAAATAATCAAGCGTTATACAGGGGGAAAAGTGGTGCGGGGGGCTCATCCAGCACATTTGGGATTTACTCGATAACAACGGTCTTGAGGTGTCCGTGAGCACATTCCTCTGCTGCAACCCAGGTATTGCCACAATTTCATCAACCGCAGGTTGGGCACCAATTAAGAGTCGGGATTAAGAGGGGACGATGTAACCGCTGTGACTTAGATGACCCGGGGAAAAGAAAGGAAAAAAAGAGAGAAGAAAACGCGTACGAAGTCCTGTTGCTGGGGTCTCGGTGACCTCAGCGCTGCCGAATTACACGGATTACTTGGATTTGCCATTTTCTTTGCTGTGCAACGTGGATGTTTGAAAAAACAACGTGCACTTTACGCTGGGTCCTCTCCTTCCCCGGCGGTTTGCTGGTAACAGCAGAGAGGGACCTGCGCACACCCCGCGCCACCCTGACCACCCCGTCCGCAGACGTGGCCCCTGCAGCTCTGCCCGCTAATCTACCATATACCACATTCTTAAGGGAAAAAAAAGAAAAAAAAAAAATCAATGTCAAGTTTCTGATAGAAATTTTTTAAAGAAAATATTTCCGGGTTGCTGAGGAAAGTTGTAATTTTTTAATACACTCTGAACTTGGTGACACCAATAGGACAATGAAAGCAAAAGAGCAGCTGAGCTATTTTAAGGTCTATTCTTCCAGTAGTTGGGTGCACATCTTAAAGAAAAATAAGATTTTTTTTTTAAATGACACCAAACTGGTCTGTTTTCATTGCATTATGCAGATGAAATGACAAGTTGTCATTTAAGAAGTTAATAAACAGTCACCATTTTGCAGGTTATCCAAATGCTACTGAATAGAAAACCTTGGATCCCTAAATGATGTGTAATTAAAATTATTTAAAAAATCCTCCTTGACAGGCCAGGGCTTAGCCAAAATGTAAATGACATTAAAGAAGACAATGAATTTAATTTTATTTAATGTCCCTTTTTGCAGATCCTCATTTACATAGCATTTTTAACAAAAGCGTTGACCTTATAAATGCTGGCATTTGTACAGCTTCTGCAGAGTTGGATTTAATCATGCTTTCGCAAAGCCATAAGGGAAAAAGCTTTAAGTTCTCTGGTTGGATATGGAGTAGGAATAAAAACATTGGGACTGGTCAAATGTTTATCCTCCTTGCTTCTGAAAACAACCTGACAAGAAGATGTAAAGGTCTAGGGAATAACCCATTGCTGTTTGTAAGGCTTGGTAATAATCATACATAATCGTTTGGAAATATAGCTAATAAAAAATATAATGAGTGTTCAGCAAAATCGGCATTAGGCCCAAATTACATGATATTAATACTTGAACAGGTGCAGAAAGGCGCTTTAAATGAGGTAAATGAATAAAATGTCCCAGAGCACAACTGTGTGCACTGACAAAAAGTCAATCACATGAATAATTCAGCGGCCGGGACTGCCAGCAAAGGTCAGCGGCTCTCACCTTTGTGACGGGAAGTGAAAGGAAACGCTGCTGACGAAAAAAAACCCCATCGCCCTCCAGCCGCCCGCGCAACCCCTCCGAGCGCGGAAACTTGGAGTAGGAAGGAATCACGGAATTACAGCTCGGCACCGGCAAGCTGGTGTAAAAAAATATTAAAATTAAAAATATCTATATCACACACACGAAAAAAAAACCCAGCGCGAACAGCCAACTCGTTTAGGGAAAATAATCTGAAATTACAGCCAGGGAAAGGTTAAGGGGGGCGGCTACCAGCAATGTCAATTATCTGCAAAATCTGAGGTCAGTCAAAAAGTATTTTAAGAGCCCACGGGATTGAAATTTTGTAACAGCTGTTAAATATGACAAAACTTTTTATTCCCCCAAACTAAAGCTATTCCAAACTCCGTATGAAAGAAATGGGATAAACAGATGTCTGGCTTCCATACAGGAAAGTAGGACACACTTGGAATGATAAGTCTCCTGAACTCTGCAGAATAATGCCAGATTTATTGGGGAGGGGGGTATTTACTACCCGTGGAGATGCCAACGAGCAGTAGGGCTGTGATGGGACCATCTGGAAACCCGGGGATGCTCCGCGAGCGCATCCCGACCTGCCACCGCTCCTCCCAGTTCACACCAGTCCCACACCAGCTCTCTGGGCACATTTCTGCCCAAGGAGGAAAGGAAAACTCGAGAGGCTGCATTTTATTTTTTTTTTTTTAGCAGGAATTTCCATACCTTCCAGTGAAATATATGATGGTGGTACAGAGGAATTATTTTAGCACCGAGTGTGGTTTTGGTTTAGCAGTTCCAGCAGCATCCTGTAATCATTTACAGCCACTGGAATGTATGGGTGAAATAGGAGAGATTTATCTGTTCGGAGTTGTGATATGTAGACAATGGGTGTTCCTAATGAGGAACATCTGCTTTTGTGTTTTCCCAGAAAACATTATTCCACTATGAAAATGATACTCCCATCCTTTTCAGCAACACCGCAAAGAAAATATGGGCCTTTTCCTTTCTTTTATTTGCTTTTCTTTGGGTCAATCTAATTTCCCAGGGACACTTTTTCTGTGGCATCTTTTTACTGACTGCACTGCAATTTATGGTGGGTTTGTTCTTTAATACGTGAGTTACTGTGCTGTATGAATAGCCCTGATATGCCAGAAGATACTTAAATGTGTACAGTAATAAAAGTGTACACACTCAGCCCCGCTCCGTGAGAAACCTCGAGTCGACGTAAATAAAAATTCTCAGCGAATTAAGAGGTCGCAGAGGCATCCGACACAGAAAACTGCTGCCAGGGCCTCTGGGTTTGTTCTCACGTTTAAACCCCACTGCAGGATGCAAACCTATAATTACAGGAGTTTATTTCGAATATCTTAATTGCCAACAAATTATTATACCTGAGGTGCATACGGGGGATTTTTCCTTTTTTTTTTATTTTTTTTTTCTTTTCCCCCAGTGCGATAAACAATTCAGACTATCACAGGGACTCTGAGTGTGGGCTGGAACAAATGGTTGGCCATAGATCTCAATTCAGGATTGAATTATTGGTTCGTATCCTGAGGACAAATATGCCTTATCTGGTCAAAAGCTGCTAAACGTATCCAAAGGACAAAAGGATCTAGTGAAGCATATTGTATATAATTCTTTTTTTAAGCCAACTAACCAAGCGGTAACACTGCTTATGGGAAACCGTAAATTGACCCACAAATTTGATGGGGAAATGTTGTTCTGTGATGCTCAAGAGGAAACACAAACCCGAAATTCAACACCGACAACAAATTTAGGTAACAAACTATTAGCACACGGATCGAGGAAACACAAATATTGGGGATTTAAACCACACGTCACTTGTTTCGGAGGACCACTGCTCTTACAGAGCTTTTTCACATCCGTGCTTTCCCTCTACATTTGCTGCGATTTGTTGGTAGCAAACGTTCCATTGGGCAGTTTTTCAAAAGCACATCTTGGGAGCACCAGCGTCGCACTGACCTCCTTGCTGAGCCGTGCGAGTGGGCAACCAAATTCTCCTCCGATTTTGGCATGATAAGTGACAAGTCTCTCTAGAAGGCTAAAATACATGCCATCCTCATAAAAACCAAATCTTGAAAATTCCTAATGTAGAAGGTGATTAAAATTCCTATAAAATTGTCATATCTTTAAATTTAGAAGCACAGCAGATTTTTCATCAATAATTAAGATCTCTAAAGCATTTATGCCAGGCATAAATGGAGTTTCAATCTTCCTTATTCAAATAAACATGATAAACCCATTAACCAAATGTTTTCTGATTTTTTTTAATATCTTCTCATGCTTCTGGAATATCAAATGGTAACGTACTTGCGATAGTTTGGGGGAGGTATAAAAGCCCCGACGCTGTATCGTTCGTTTCAATTTTGCCAGGACCACCCTTCACAGAACTGATATAATTTATCTCACGGCGACTCCGGGACATTAGAACGTATATATCATTATAATCCCTAATCACTGAAAAATGTTATGTGCGCTGCATTTCATTGTGCTTACGGACTATAAACATAAACTACTCGTGCATTTTTCAGTGTACATTCAATAGGCACGAAATGATCTCTCTGACCATAGCTCTAAATTAAAGTCTGACTGAGCACATAATAGCAAAATATTATTCTAATTTTCATTCCCAGTTAATTTTCATCGTGTTCTGGTGTAGTCACACTTTAATGCAATTCACCGTTTACATCTGCAGAAGTCACACAGATCTTGAAAACTCCGAACAATGAACATGCCCATAATCCAATAATAAAAACTGTAACGCGCTGTCTTGCATTTCCTACGCTGCCAAGATGCCTCCACTTCCAAATATTTTTTCGCCAATAAAGCAGAAATAAATCCAGCTCGCAAGGCAACAACCCAGCGCTATATGATTTCCATAGCTAAAACACTAAAGACAAATATAATGATATTGATTTTTTTGTACTTGGAGTTCTATAAAGTGGTGAACTTGTTCTCAATTGCCTGCCACAACCCCAGAGTGATGGCAACAACTGGTCAGCCCGATTTGATTACTAATAAGAGAGATGTCCCTTCTGTCAGATACCTCACATTCTCCACTAAGCAAACAGCTATTTCAGCTAGTTAAACATTAGCATTGCTCTCCACTGGTGGTGCATATTTCTTTAGGCTTAACTCAGGGACTTTTCCAGGTTTAATTTTTCAGTCGCTGGACAGCAAAGTTCATGATCAAAAGATAACTTTGTACTGCAAGCTACTGAAATACAAGCCTTCTTCAAACCAGACTAACCCTCTTCTTCACAAAACCCGTGTCGTATGAACGTTTCTTGCTGCCATTTATTACCCCGAGGTACTGATTTCATCATCTACGGTCAATCCAAAATTGACTTTTGCTGCTACCACATTGTCAAAAAAAAAAAAAAAGACTTTTCTGCTGCCAAAAATATCATCTTTTATGACCAAAAGAATGCCAAACCAGCTTTACCTTGCATTTGGTGCAAATCTTTCTGAAAACAGGTTCTTTTGCGAAATACGGATAGCAACAAAACAGACAAGA
>VWYH01000796.1:154597-157097 GCA_013399365.1 Pampusana beccarii | reverse complement strand
ATAAACGTCTCGCGTTACGAGATCATCGCATTGTAAAAGAAAAAGACTAATCCCGGCCAGTTTCAGAGTGCTCATCCTCACCGAGGAAAAATATCGCCAAAAAAAGTTCCAAAGGGGAAAAAGTGTATTGAAAAATAAATCTGGGCAACTTGATTTTTTTTTTTCTTTCCTCTCTCCCTTGCTAAATTAATTATATCGAACATCTGTTCACATGACGTTGTCCTTAATGCCACACACACTATTTAATGATGCCAACGCTTCTTCGAACAGCAACAACACACCTTTTTTCGCTTTTAAAAATATCCTCCAGTAATAGGTGTCTGAATTACTCGCTCAGGTAAATTAAAAGTAGGCGCGGTCCATTTGTCTGATATCCCTCCCGCCCCACCACAAGCAAAGGGCAAAATACAAACTTAGGAACGTGCACGGTAAGAAAAGCGTAAACTTTCTCACCTGTTTGGTCATTGAGTCTATTAGACGAACATACAGGTCCTGTTCTGTCCTGACTCCTGGGGAGGGAAAGCAGAGACAAAATTCCTATTAGGATTTCAGTAGCGAACCACCCAAATTAGATAATGAAAGCATGAGGTCAGGCAATTAACTACAGCGGGCAGGGACGGGCACTCGCGCCAGGCTTAGAAATAAAATTAAAAAAAANAAAAAAAAAAAAAAAAAAGCTAAAAACGAACCAAGTGCCAGAGCTCCCGTCCACTCCCCAACCTGCCCCCGCGGGGCCGTGTCCCGGGCAGCCCCCCCGGCCAGGCCGGACCCGCGGCCACGGGTGGAGGGAAACACGCGGGGAAACAGCGGCGGTTCGGGCGGCGGGACCGAGCGACCCCGCGACCCCCGCGGGCTCTTCTGGTGCGGGGGGAACCCGCCCCGCCCGCTCACCCCCTCCCAGTAATTACCATTAATTGGCAAAAGTGGCAAAAGTCACTTAAAAAGTGATGTTGTGCTGGAGCAGCTATCGATCCTCTTTTTTTACTTTCCACTTCAAGACCAACCGGTTAATCATGTGAAGTACCATTGACTTATTGATCGTTTATGTTTTGTTTTCCTTATATGCCAAGGAAAGAGTCGTGTTTACATGCGTGTAATTTTAATCTCAAAATCTTTACATCCTTTTCCGAAAGGCCTTGAAAGGGAAAGTAAGACTTTTCTGCGGCACACGGACGTTCAAAAATGAGATAACGACAACTTACCATTGCTATACAATAACTGAAGTTTATAATGAATTCCATTGTTAGTTTTTTCATTGTTTGGCTCCTGCAAGTAACGATAAATAATTACATTTAGCATGAAAAATATCTCCCTCCTCCTGACGTACATTTTTTTTTCTCGTCCCTGAAGCGGCTCGGAATTAACAGTTTGCAGAAAATTCAGCCCACGGTCACTTTTGTGGAGCGCTGATGATGTCATTATCTCGGTGCGAATATGTCATGTTTAGCCGTTTCATCCCGGCGTTAAAATAAGTCAGGGACGCGGCGATAAGTTTCTAACCCCAGGATCTATTCGGAGCGGCCGCAATAACGGGGGGACCCGCACGTGGTCCGGGCGCCTCTGGAGTCCCGTTAGGAAATTATCTTGGATCAATTAAATCACGCTTAAACGTTGGGGTTTAAAAAAAAAAATAACAGGCAGACTTACTTTCTCTTTCTCCACAAAGTCCACAAAAGCTGTTCTCTCAATCTCCACTGGCTGCCCCTGCCTGTCGTACAGAGCTAAGACGAAGTGGAAAAAATTGGATTTTCTGAGATTGGAAGGCGGCTGTTTCTCGAAATGTGCCCGAGCCAGCCCCACGCCGCTGCGGGAGAAAACAAGACAAGGCGTGGGTGAGAGCGGCGGGAAGGGGCGCGCAGGCTCCGCGGCCGCGGGGGGACGCGGGGAGCGCGGAGCGGCGCGGAGCGGGGAGGCTGTAACTGATACGGGGCGGGCGGGGGGAGGGGGGGGGGGGGAATTTACGGCCGGGATGAGAAATACAGGAGGAGAAAACCGCCGGGAGAGGATTTGGCAGACGTACCTTTGGGCGGCCGTGTTAGCATCCACTACCCCAGCAGTGTGCATCCAGGAGCGGACGGGGTTCATCCCACTGCCCAGCGGTTCTTCTTTCATGGTCGTCCCACCTCTCGGTATATTTTCCTGAATCCCAAACATTAAAACAAATTTGGGCAAAACCAGCTCCTAACCAAAAGGGGTTAAAATTGAGGGAAATGTCAGATACGGGGTGGGTTGGTTGTTGCTTGATTTTCTCTCTCTCTCTCTCTCCTTGGCGACTGGAATATAAGAGATGACTTTACTCCCTGTGATCAGTAGGAGAAAAGCCCAGTTCAAGTCTTGCTTCCTTCTTCAATCTGTCCTGTATTGGCACGACATAAACAATTTACTGAGTACTTCTGTGCAGCGAGTTGGATGGCGTTCCAGCTTGGTGGTTTAAAAAAAAAAAAAAAAAGAAAGAAAAAAAAGAAAAAAAAAAAAAAAAATTAAAATAGAACCAGGCACA
>VWYH01000796.1:117112-154560 GCA_013399365.1 Pampusana beccarii | reverse complement strand
AAAAAAAAAAAAAAAATAGTGATTACCGCGGAGGTGTTCCCGGGGCACACACACACGGGAGAAAACGGGGGTGCGGGCCCGTTGGCGTCTACACGGAATGGACGGAGGCGCGCAGAGCCCGGCCCTCCCTCCCCGAGGAGCGCGCCCTTCCCCGGGAGCCGGGCCCCCGCCACCGCGGGAGAGGTGGCGTCACTGATGACGCAAGCCATGGGCGTGGTCACCACCATATATGGAGCGTGGGGTTCAGTCGTTTATCGCTGCGATCCCGCCCGGTCCAGGCGCCCCCCTCCCCGCAAACCCCGAAGGGGGTTGCGGGGAGGGGGGCGCCTGGACCGGGCGGGCGCGCATGTTGCAAGCCCCAAATATCAAAGTGATAAAAAGGCGCGTAAATATATATATTAGAAGCCTTCATGCGCGCACACATGGATACCCACAGCTGTATGTCCATATATACATATACGCCTCGAGCGACGGTCTTTTTTCACCCAGTTAGGACTTCCATTATTATTATTATTATTGAGAATTGCCCAGGTGCGCGCGTTAATATTTTAATTAATCGCCTAAAATCGAAGCGCGATTTGCGCTATCAGACCCCCCCACCCCAGATTCTTTCTCTCTCAAAAAAAAAAGTGTTAGAAAGCAATCTATTTTGCTGGTGTTGGGGGTTAATGACTATTGCCAAAGATAAGTGAATTATCAAAGCTGTTGCTCTACCCGATCTCAAAATCCATTACATTGCTGGCCGTCTAATTAAATACGTAAGTATAATAAAATCATATTTTATGACTATTTGAGGGTAATGAGATTAGTCTTTAGAAGCGATCGCCACATATTAAAGATGCCACTGTCTATAGAATGTTAATAACCTTAAATCAAAGTGTATGGAAACTATTCATGATAAATTAAAAGAAAATTCCTGTATTCACAATCAGCCCGGAGCTTTTGAGGTACAGTAGAGCAGATTACAAAACCTCACACTTTTATCGCGGAGGGACGAGCAAACCAAAGTTCCCAAACAATGCGGTTCTCGGGGTGGAAATGGCATTTGGTGGCACGGACACATTTGGGGACCTCGGGCAGGCGCCGCTTCCCTTCCCCCGCAAAATCCACCCTCTAAAAATAAGGTAAAAATGCCCAACAACGCTATAATTGTAACATATTTCCTAAAATGCACAGAACAATGCCGAAGTTGGTTCTTCCCTCTGCTAACGAAAGCATAATGCTTAAAATCATTTACAGTATCTTTAATTCAGATTACACGCGCCAAGGCGATTTAAATCTGATTACCAAATTAGAAGGTTTTAAAACAAATCCTTTTAAATCTGATACTGTTGACTAAGGAGAGGGGGAAAAAAAAGTTCTATAAGCCCATCACATAAGGTAATGATCCTGCCCCAGAAAGAAAGGGAGTTTTAAACCTTTTTGACAACAAATGCAGCTGCCCCACTATTTTGGACGATATTAAGCGAAAATGAATGCAAATCTGTGTTCAGAAGCCATCTGGCCAGAAATGGGGGAATCAGCTGCTCTTCACAACAGGCTCTGAGGCTGAATCTATTTCAGCTCATTTTCTAGATCATCTGGTCCTGCACCCAAAGCGTGGAAAATACGGTCTTTATCATTCACCAACTTTATCTTTTTTTTTTTTTTTGTCACTCCGCGGCTGGCTGCGAGCTGCCGGCTCCCGGGATGCTCCCCGCTCCGCACCGCTCCGCACCCCGCGGGGCAGCCGTCNGGGCCGGCGCCGGGCGGGCAGGGGGTGTGCGCGGCTGCCGGGGGCGGCCCGAGCCCTCCCGGCTCCGCGGCCCTCCCTCCTCCTCCTCCTTCTCTTCCTCCTCCTCCTCCTTCACCTCCTCCTCTGGCGCGGCGCGCCAAGTCTCCCTTTTGTGTGAATTTACGGGGTGAGGCTTCAGTGATCCCCCCCGCAAATTTGCATTTAAATAGCGACATCAAGCGATTCGCGTGCCACACACCAGTGGGCTCCCAGATGTCACGGCGGAGCCGGTCAGATGGCCGCAGCCCAGCTGTCCCCCCCGGCCCGGCCCCGCTCCCCGGCCCCCCGGGCGCCCCGCCGGCACCGCCTGCCGCGGCCCGGGCGGGCAGAGCTCCGCGCCCGCGGTAAATCACGCCTGGGAGCGCGTCCTCCTTCCCCCTCGTCTCTCTCCCCGCACCGCATAATCACACATAATCACACGCTGTACGTGGATCGCGCAGATTAAAATTGATAGCCTCATTTCCACAGCCGTTATAGGNTTCCTCCTCCTCCTCCTTCACCTCCTCCTCTGGCGCGGCGCGCCAAGTCTCCCTTTTGTGTGAATTTACGGGGTGAGGCTTCAGTGATCCCCCCCGCAAATTTGCATTTAAATAGCGACATCAAGCGATTCGCGTGCCACACACCAGTGGGCTCCCAGATGTCACGGCGGAGCCGGTCAGATGGCCGCAGCCCAGCTGTCCCCCCCGGCCCGGCCCCGCTCCCCGGCCCCCCGGGCGCCCCGCCGGCACCGCCTGCCGCGGCCCGGGCGGGCAGAGCTCCGCGCCCGCGGTAAATCACGCCTGGGAGCGCGTCCTCCTTCCCCCTCGTCTCTCTCCCCGCACCGCATAATCACACATAATCACACGCTGTACGTGGATCGCGCAGATTAAAATTGATAGCCTCATTTCCACAGCCGTTATAGGATTCTCCTAAAGTTTATTATTTTTTTTTTTCTTCCTCGGGACAATCCCCTCGGGACTATTATCTTAATCATTTAACTTTTTTTTTATTATTTTTTTTTTTACATATCACGTTTTAAATCACAGAAGTTTGAGCCCATGCTTACTTTCCACTGAATCCCGTCGCAGACCCGCGTGGGCCGCCCTGCTCGTCGCCCCCCGGAGCGGCTCCCACCGCAGAAACTTTCCCAGCGGAAAGTTGCACGGGAGAGGCGAGCGGGGCCCCGGCCCTGCCCTCCGCCCGCTCCCCGCTGCCCGGCGGGGCACAGCCGGGCCCGCACAAGCTCGCCCAGGTGTATATTTCAATTTTATTGTTTGAAGGCGCCTTCATTACTAACGTGCTCGGTTACAGTAGGTGTAATTTATGCCCGATTTAACCGAAACAAATCTCTGCTAACTCTTGTTTCCTGTGTTGCAGGGGAGTGATAAATTTGCATTTTCGGGTATTTTCAATAGAGCTGCGGATGCCCAGGTACCGCGGCTCCGCTGTCGGGGCGGGGGCTGCCCACCGGCGGGCACTTCGGGGTGTAAATTGACGAGGACAGGCCCAGTGCAGGCGGTAATTAACGCGGGAGCGCAGCTCCGCGAAGGGCCCGGCCCGGCCTGGCCTTTGCGCGGGGCGCCGCGCAGCCTGCGCCCACAGCAGAACCGCGGCCGCGCAGAGGCCGAGCAGGGACCCGGGAGAGGAGCCGAGCCCAGGGCGAGGGCCGGGTGCTCTCGCCGGTGTTTCGGGGCCCTCCGACCCCCGCCTCCACTGACCAAGGCCCCCAGCGCCCCGCAAAGGGCAAAGTGCGCCGAAACGCCGCCCCGCGCAGAGGGTTTGCCCCCTCGGGATGCTCTGGCTCCACTCTCCAGCCTCATCCGCTTTTCAGTATTTATTTATTTACCCGGATTGGGCTGATTTGAACACTTCCATTCAAATTCCTGAGCATCCCAGGCCCGAGTAAAAGCCGCGTGGAAACCGAGCGGTGCGGTACGGACACCCGCACCCGCCCTGCGGGGCGCCGCCGGACGCGGGGATGCGCGAGGAGCGGCAGCCTGGCTGACTCGCTCCGCGCTCCGCGCAGACCACCGCGGGGCAGAGAGCCGGCTCTGCAGGGGCGGTGCGGGACGGGGGAGCGACTCTCCTTGCCCGGGCCCTTCGGGCAGCGGCGTCAGGCCCGGGCCGCCCCGTGGCCCCTCGGCGGGCCATACGCGTCCCCTTCCGCGCCTTTGCGCGCCACCGCGCGCCCAGAGTTCAGGAGGTGCGGCGAGGTGGTGCAGCAGCCTCGGAGCCCAGAAACTCCTTGTCGGTGCAGTTTTACTCAAACCGGCCCTTGGCCCTGCGCTCCTCCAGGCGCGCTTTCGCGGGCCGGCGCCCAAATATTTTTAAATCAAAAATTATCTCTTAAAAAAAAATTAAAAAAATTAAAAAGGCTTAAAAGGCTTAAAGTTTCCCCGCGCCCGAATGCCAGCCCTGGCAGCCAAGTGTCGAGCAAGAACCTTTCCTCGGAAGGGAAATCTCCCCGCGGCTGCTGCCCGGCTCCCGGCTGCCCGACGGCGCGGCCCTTCCCGCGGGGCTGCGGGCGACGGCCCGGGGGATGCTCGGGGCCGCCGCCGATTCTCCGCTCCCCGGGGACCGGGTGGGGGGCTCGGAGGGACGCGGCTCCCGGCAGCCGCCCCTGCGGTGGGGCGCAGGACGGGCGCGGGCGCGCAGCCGGGGCCGCGGGGAGTTGGCGGCCGGACAGGTCCTGTCGTGCCGGCGAGAACAATATAAACTGGCTCCAACTGAACAAACAAGGATCGATCAGATAATTTCAGATATTATAATTGGCTTTAATTAAACACACTTCGTTCTAATTAACTCTGAAATTTTAGCATGCTTTGGGACGTTGGTGTCTGATTTGATATTGTCAGTCCAGATGTCCTAATAAAATTCAATCCTCCACTCAAGACTTCAATATTCACTAAGAACAAAATGCAAATTAAATGTAAAACCTAAAGTATCGCCAAAGGTATAATCAAGAAAGGTGTCTCAAAACTTCTCACTTTTTATTACGCAGTAGTTAGAAAATGCAGATTACATCCTAACAAGACCTCCACTGAATAATATAAACCTTAACTCTTTCATGGTCAGGGCTCGCTCTCCCCGACGCTCTGCCCTGAAGGGATCCGGGAACATCCTGTGCCAACACACGGTGACACATTCGTGGTCCGGGGCTCGGGCTGCACGAACCGGGCGGGGAGAGCCCCGCGGAACGGAGAGGCGCCGCCGCCGCACTCAAGGAGCAAAACTTTCCGCTTTAACAAGTACTTTTCTCCCCGAGGCGGGGAGCAGTAGGTGCCCCAGCCCCGCACCGGGATGCCCATCTCCCGCTCCGCCACGGCGGAGCTGCGGGCAAACCCCGGCCGGGCTCCGGTACCGCGCACCGAGCTCCGGCAGCGCAGCGCTCGTCCACCCGTGCAGGACACGGAGCCCTGGGGTGGGGACACACAGGGGAAAGTCCCCGTCCTCTTGCCCCAGAGCCTGCCGCTGTCTCACCGTTTCCCCGCAAACCACAGTGGTCTTTGAAATAATTAAAGCCTCGAGAGCAGGTCGGTGATGCGCGGGGTCGCAGCTCCGTGCAGCCTCCCGGCCATTCGGCCCCGGGTGCTTCACCGGGTGAGCCCCCGAGCTGCGGCTCCTCGTCAACCCACAATCTGGCTCCGTTCAGGGAGCGGGGTAAGCAGCGCTAAAAAGGACAAGCTATTCCCACATTAAACATTTGTATGTTTTCCATACTAATGGAGTCACTTAAAGCTGTTGCTAATTTAACTTTTTAAAAAGGCCACAGCGTGGTGATTTGCATTTTCTTTAGGATATTGAAATGAAGGGGAAACCGCTGGGCGGTGAGGCTGCCCAGAGCATAGCTGGGGGCCATGCAGAAATAAAAACAGATAAAGAAAAGAAGAAAGAAAGAAACTGCCTTCTCTTCTGGACTATTAATAAGCAATTTGTCCCGCTGCAATTTACATTGCAAAGACAAACGTGTCGGGGCGCCCGGCTGCCGCCCAGCCCGGCCGGGGCCCCCGCGGGGTGCGGAGCCGCTGCGGGCCCGGCCGCCGCCTCCCCCCGGCTCCCGCGCTGCTCCGCGCTTCCCCGCCACCTTCCCTCGCAACCTGCGCTCCCACTTTCAGCGAACACCGGGGAGGCGCGGAAGTCCCGCGGCCGGCGGGCAGGCGGCTGGGGCGCCCCCCGCGCACCTCGGGGCGTGAATTTTAAATGAATTTCCGAGGGTTCGGCAAAGAAACGCGCCCTGGTTTGGGTAAACAACAAGTGCTGAGATCGACATTTCTCTCGCCAGATCCCCTCCGTACCGCAGAGAAGCGGCCGCGGCTCTAGCGTGGGGACGGTGTGCCATCTACAGGACACTGCGCGGGCGGCCGCGCACCGCGCCCGCCGGCCCGCTCCCCCCTGCCCTTCTGGCTCTGAACCATCGATTATTTGTTATTTGAACTTTTCAACATCATATTCAAACTTCACGGCTGACAAAGGCTACGGCGCTGCCTGCGATTTCGGGGGGCGTTAGATTAAAAGATATGAAATGTAAAGATAATGCAATTTGATTTGTTAGTCTAACTCCGCGATTTGAGAGTTGATGTCCCCAAAGACCAGGCTAGCTTTTTCCCTTTATTTATTTTTATTAAAACATCAATCTACTCTGGAGCTGGGTGAACTCAGTTTCACCTAGAGAACATAAAATTCTCCATACCAAGGAAATAAGCACCTTTCATAAATCAACAGTATTCCTGACAGATCGATCAATTTTTGGTTGTTAATCCGAAAGGAGGAGTTTTAATTGCTTCCTGCCTTTTAGTCCGGGCACCTCGGCGCGTCGGCTCCGGCAGCGCCCGGCTCTCCGCTTTTCTGCTCGGGAGGGCAAAACACCCCGGAGACTCGGCCGCGCCGCCGAGACCCCGCGCAGCGCAGGGCCGGCCGCGCTCCTCCCGCGCCCGCCGCCGCGCAGCACCCTCGCCGCGCTACTTGCGCGCAAAGCGGCCGCCGCCGCACACGGGAGCCGCGCTCGCCGCCGCCGGCGAGTAACTGCGAGGCAGGACTCATGTGGGTGCGCAGGGGCGCGCAGAGGTGCGCACAGATACGCGGTGTGGCCGCCCCCCGCGCACGGCCCGTCCCAGGTAAGCGGGCGCTCCGCCACCCGCGCCGCCTCCGCGCCCCACCGCCCGCCCGCGCCCTTTCCCGCCTCCCCCCCCCCGCGCAGACGCGCGCAGCCAGGGACGCCGCAGGAGCGGGACCCGCGTACGCGGGCGCTTACCTTTCGCGGCTAATTAGGCCGGGGAGAGGTTTTCCTGGGGAAAGCCCCAACCCGGGCGGAGGGCAGCGTTTATTGAGGAGGGGAACGGCGGAGGAGTGTGCGTGTGCTCTGCGCGCTTTCATACACTACTTACCCACCGCAGCCTCGCCGAGGCTCTGTGGGGCACGGCGGTGCGCGGAGCGCAGCAGTGCGCAAGCGCCCCCCCCGCGCTGCGCGGGCGGGAGGCGGGCGGGAGGCGCGGGGCGCCCGCGGGGGCGGAATCGGCGGCGCGGCCCCGGGGAAGGCGGGGGGGGAACCTCGCCCGGCCCGGCCCTCGCCCCGAACCAGGCTGCCCCCCCCGGTACCGCCGTTCTCCCTCCCCAGGGCCGCCCTGCGCCCCGTCCCGCGGAAACCGAGCGCTGGGGAAAAGGTCCCGCGGGCGCTTCCTCCGCCCCCCCGGCTCGCCCGGGAAAGGTGATCGATTCTCGGAGCAAAACGCTTCAGAAACGCAACAGTTTGTCCTGCGAGGCTGCAGCGTGTGAATTTACCGCTCCGAACTTTCGCTGGAGAGACGCCGAGCACATCTTTTAAAACTATTTAAATGGGTTTAATTTACCCACTGCGGCTTGAATTGATGCTTCCAACTCGCACTCCTTTGTCACATCGGGTGCGATGCTGGCAGGTTTCGAGAAATAGGTTTCAAGAACTTCTTAGCTACGTTAATCTTCGATTTTGAAACGCATGTGTTGTACTGGCAATGCAGCGTACAAATAATGCTACTGGCTAGAACAATTTTATTTTGTTTATTTCTGTTCTTCTCCTCCCTTTCCCCGTTCAATACAGGAGCTCTTGCAGTATTGGTTAATTTTCGAGGAGGGGATAACCGCTGTGATATTTAGCAAGCTCTCTGCCACCGCCGATACTTTCTCGTGATCCGGCATCTTTGTAAGTGATGTGCAGTTACAAGATGTGAAGGTGTTTAGAAGAAAAGTAGCAGGTTCCAAGTCGGATTCCTGCAGTGAAGTGAAGCCACACTTTAGGAATGGAGCTACATCTATAGAAAATAAGCCTATTGGTGTTGACCTTGGTTACAAATTCAGGTAACATTCACCTTTAGGTTTGTTCTGACAGCAGGTACTTTCTAGTTTGGTTTTAATTAATAGAGTGGTAGATTTTAGCAGCTGGGAGAGGAGGGAGGCTGTGGGCGGTGGGGCAGGAGCTCATTGCTGTCGGTTTGCAGGACGTTAGACCGGCGTTTGGTGGCTGTGGCCAACACCACCCTGTGCACCCGTGTCCATGGTGGAGATTTCAGCTCGTCCTGGGCAGGGACACCTCTCGGGGTTGTTTCTGCTGCGTTCACCCATGGACAAGCTTGGCTGCTGCTTACACCAGCTTAAGCACTTGGGAAACAGCTGTCCAGATGTGCTGGGGGTGCTTAAAGCTGGGTGTAGTCCTAGAAAAGACAACACAGCTCTGGTCCTGCTCTCTGGTGTCCTGATGTGTTCCTGCTACAGGTGCAGTCAGTGGAGGCGCTTCGCTTTAGCGTTTCGTGGAAGGATTTTCATGCCCGGCCTGGGGCCTGGGGGGTAGACCTGAGATGTGGCGACCCAGCAGGAATCACCCGACAGCGGCCTTATGAACTGCCACAGCAGCAATGAGAGGATCTGGATATTAATTGTTTTATAATGTACTTATTACCTGTGTTGGTAAAGTTCAGTTCACGGTGGTTCATTCAAGGCAAGTTTATACATCTGACGCCTGGAAAACTGTGAAAAATACACAATTCTTAGAAAGTGCTCCTGAGTGGAAAGAAAAAAAGGTCTCTGTGGGGCTTGTGGAGTCAGCACAGACGAAATCAGGAGGCAGAGACCCAGGGAGAGCTGCTTGTCCCAGTCCTGAGCCCCGCTGGTTCTGCCCGACCCAACACCTCGCCATAAATCAAGAAGCATTCTGTTGAAAAATAGCAGTGAATTTGCCTTCGTTATACAGTTTTTGCGTGGAGGTTGAGCTACTTTTATTAAGATAGATGGGTACCCACGAAATATTTATAAAGCAGATTCCTCGACAGCCCCAGGCTGTTCCCAAGGCGGGGGGTCTGTCCGTGCAGACGATGCGGGGCTGACATGTGCTCCCCCTCAAATTTCACCTTCAAACCTCCCTACAAAGCGCTGCCTTTTGTTACGGCCCACAGAAGAGCTGAGCGGTGCATAAGGCTTGAAAATTAATTGTGCCACTCTCCTTCTGTTGCGAGGAGCATTACCAATCCACTTTTTAAAATTTAAAAAGATCATATATTTTTCACATGCTCGTTGTGCTCTTCAGAAAAGAAAGCTTGATTATGCTCCAGCCTTTTAAATCAACAGCATGCATACAAACTAGCAGGTGGCTGCATAGCGTCAGGTATTTAAAACACTGAAATAATCTTCTTTCTAAATGCTTTGGGCCACCTGGATGCGATGCGGCCTCGCCGGAGTCAGAGGGCGGCTCACAGGCTACCAGCGGTCCCTTTTATTTTCACACCGTATGTATTCTTGGCATCTTTCACTCCTAGATTAAATTACACCGCTCTGGGACTGCTGTCTAACGGCAGCTACTTAAGTTATTAGAGTAGAACTGCGACAACATCTTGGTGCTCCTTATCTCTTTCTTCTTAGCTCACTTTTTAGTGCACCGCACTCTCTATCAGCAGTTTTCATTCCTCCTTCTTTAATCTTACCTCCAGCCTTCAGTGTGTTCCAATGGCAGTGAAACTCCCGACTCCAGCTCTGCGGGGATGCTACAGAAGCCAGCGGTGACGTTTCCCCACGGTATAAGCACGTTACCTTTGCAGTTTCACTCTTCCATCAGCCTGGGGCATCTTGTCTGCTCCCAAATCAGGATATTCCTCACGGCAGCACACATTTGCAGCTCTTTTTCAAGTGGACACGCTGCAAACATGTCTCAACACGTATAAAATACACTATTAAACACTCGCAGCTCACTAAACCCGTCTTGTATGTGGGAGGCTGAACTCGGGCACCAAAGTTCCTCTGTGCTACATCAGCAATAAGGTTTCCAGCAAAGTGATTGTGATTACAAGTGCACGGTCCTGATCCGTATGCGCCTACACCTTGGAGTAAGTCCAGCTCTGTGCAAGGACTCAATGTGCCACCAGCATAAAGATGCAAATGCAAGATGCACCTTTGAGTGACTTTATGAAAACAGTTTTCAGATGCGACCCAACAGCCCTTTATACAAGACCCAGCACATTAGTGAGGCCATTCCTTTAAAGAGGGGCTGCCTTCCGTTCACGAGTTATTTCTAACAACCTTGCATAAAGACTACCTGGTTTTAGTAATCACAAAATAATTTTCCTTACGTGCTGAAATCTCTCCCAGCTATTTTTTTTTTCACTCAGAAAGGGAAGTAAGTAAAGTCCGGTGATAGAAAAGGTCATACTCTCCAAACCATAAAAAAAAAGTGATGTCAACTCCTCTAGCTCTGGAGGTTAAATACTTTAGTGGGAAGTGTCAGGGATGCGAGAGGACATTGACTGAAGCGGTGGCCCCTTCCTTAAGCAACTGTCTTTGTGCATCACCTCGAATCCCCCTGCTCGGAGCCCTCCTGGACGCGGGGTCGTGGGGTGGGAGGTCACCTATCTGGTGGCCACCAGTTGCAGCGAAGACGTGGCAGCCGCGCTCAGCAGGGACCGCGCCAGCGCGGATCCCAGCAGCTCCCCCGCCAGCCGGCACGGCCTGTCAGCCCAGCACGAAACGCAGCCGCCTCTCCGAATCAGGAATTCAAACAAAACCCAGCAGCGACAGGGAATGTTCGCCTCCAGGCCTGTTTGCTGGTGCAAAAGTGTTGCGACCTGCTGATGGAGACAGGTGGAATGAGGGAGGAAAACGTGAATATTATAAAAAAATAAACAACAGCAAGGAGGCTATTGAATTTAAATATTGCTAGCAGAGAACTCCGCCAGCAGACTCTGCTGGAAATTGTCTTAGACACCACGATATAAAAAAGCTTCCTTTTTAAAAGGAAAATGATCTAGTCAAGATGTATGTGCATGGCAAAATACTCGCAGGGAGAGTAAGTTGGAGTTATCTGCTTCAATTACGTGCACTTACTGTGTTCTTGTCCTAGCAAAGGAGGCGAGCAGTAAATATAAAACAGTTTTTTCCAAACCTGTATCTTAGCTGAGTGACTCAGCTCTCATCGAGTCGTACGTGAAGAATGTGAGGGAGAAGGTACAAGGTAAAAATATCGTGAATATTTCTGAGAAATCGTGTGTACAAGATGCTGTCTTGATATCTAACGGGACGCCGGGATGTGCCCGTGGGGGAGAATTGTTTGTGATCTCTTGGGGTGAGAAGGGAAACTGAAGAAGGCTTTTGAGACCCTTGGGCTAGACAAGTTTATATCCTACCTGTGCCCATCAAAAGCTAATTCAGAAATCACGGGACTGGCAGAAAACTCTCTTCCTTCCCTTTGCTCCTGTTCACCCGCTGTGCTCTGCCTGCCCGTGATGGGGCTTGGTGGGGCTTGGACGTCCCGTCGCTTCTGCTGCTGGAAGAACATGTGAGGTTCAAATTCACGGCAGAGCATGTTTTGCAGCCAGAAACCCAGAGCAGAAAGTGCACCCAGGTGTATCTTACTATTCGAACGGCTATTTGTTTCCATTCAGATTATGTATTTTTATAGCGTGAATTATGAAAATGGATGGTGTTCCTGTTGGAGCAGCTTTATGAAAAATGAACTTTGGCTGAACATATACAGCAAATAAAGCAGGAAATGAGTTAAAAAATGATGCAGGCCTTTGTTTCTTTTAAGGTAAAACGACTGGTCCCAGGTGTCAACACCTCGTAGACCTGCCTAGATACGTTTTGAACCCACTAAATAATAGATTTTAGTGTGTTTTTATTTGTCTGCTTTGTTTTGGGTGGAATTATATCCACAATCTGCTTGTTTCTGTTGCATTACCAGTAGAAGTTGTGTTTCGTGGATTGAATTTACTTCACAATCAGATGCTCGATTTTTATAAGGCACAAATATTTAACTGCTCTTTTATTAATAGAAATTATGGAAGATACAGGTGAGAGCTTATTCGTTATTTATTGCTTTTACTTTACTGTTAAAGCTGTGAAATTTGGACATGGAGTAAGATACATGTTTTTCAAAAGAACCCCTTGTGCCCTGTTCTAGCACATCAGCACAGAACTGAAGCTGCTCATCATGACATCATGGATTAGATAAAGCAAGAATTTGGGGCATAATTAAATAAATTCATTAGCGCACCTTGAATACTAGCAGTGTCAAAAGGTTTTTGCTACCTGCAATTCTTCATTCCAGCGCTCTCTTAAAAGGTATCACTGAAAATATTCTTCCCCAGCTTATTTTTTTTAAGTGATAGATTTATCTCCTAATTTTGCTCTTGTTTCACAGTCTTTTATAGGACTCTTGGACAGTTTATAGATTCCAGCTGACACCTGTAAAGTTCACCTGAAGCTGTTCAGCAATTTAAAACACCGCGATGCAACTTATCTAGAGCCCTTAATGAACAAAAAAGGGAAAAATTGATTAGAGCTGATGATGAACTCTTCCGTTCTGTTTGGATGCAAACCTGTCAGGTTTTACAACTGCCCTCACGCTTCAATTAAACATATGTTTTTGAGGGGAGAGCGTGCATTTTTCTGCCAGCGGGGAGGGTCCAGCACAGGGATGGGGTGCGAGGCAGCATCATCAACATCAGCATCAGCATCAGCAACATCTTTTCCTGAGAAAGGCACTGACAGCCCATATATGGTTATGTGGAGGTTTTAAATTTTACTTAACTTGATATATTTAAATTAGCAAAAGAATAATAGAAAAGGGAAGGGGTAAAAAAAATATCTTATTTGATTACTTTGAGAGCATTTGACTGTGCCAGGTTTCCTCGGCAGATCGAAGCCTGGTGGTTTGTCCAGTTAAGGTGATGCAGGCAATGGGGTTCGATGGCTTCTCCTGAGACACCGCTCTGCAGCACACTTTTCTTTTTTTTTTTTACTCAAAGGGACAAGAAAGATGACTCGCAAAATGCTTTTCATCTGGGGTATTTCTCCTTTAAAGCTTGTGTTTTCAAACTAACCTAAGTATTCAGGAAGGCCTAGTAATTATATATTTATTTCAATTGAAAGCTGAGAGGCTCTTGTAATCAGGTGGTCGCAGCATCTGTAAATCTGAGTAAAGTACTGAATCTTGTGCTAATCCTGCTATTCACAATTATGTCAAGTTTGATCATCTGAAAAAAAGCCTCCTTCTTTCTCGGTATTTATCATCTTTCAGACAGTAGCAGACAGTGATCTTTTACTCCCTCATGCAACATTTCAGCAAGCGTTATATATTTCAGAGACATTTTCGTGTATGTATATGCTGTGAATTGTATGCAATATTCCAGAATGGTTCCACCAGTAGCGTACAGGGAAACATTACAGTATTAACCACCTCTCACCTCGCCCATTACCGTGTTTCTTTTCCTAACATACTGCAGTATAAGAAGCATCTGATTTCCTGTTTAAGTGCCATATAATCACTTGTTACACATAACAGCGCATTTCCTTTTAATGCTTAAATCCTGGGAGCTGCGATTTCCAGAGGCCTCGTGGCTGCTTCAGCGATGCTCTACGAATCGTCAAGCCCGTCGGATCCGATCCCTGGAATAAACCAGCCCACTGGGCCTTGCTGAAGTCCTCTCTGAATATGGACACAACATACAACATTGATTTAAAAAAAAAAAAGTAATAGAAAATGCACAGCAACTCTTGGTAAACTTTTCCCAGGGATTAAATACTTACTCATACCAATGTGGTTTTCTTCTTATTTTCTATACAAATGGACCAACCCTTCCCTGTTAGCCCTGGACCTTGTGCTGCTGACCGCCCCAGGCAGTGGGATTTGCTGCTCGGTGGATTTGTCGCGGCGTTTGGCTCCAAGCACAAACTGGAGGAGCTGCCGAACGCCTGAGCAGCCCCAGCGATGGCTGAGTGCGGCCAAAACCACGACGCGATGAATCGGCTGTGACCGACAGCTGCACCCGCTGACGGACGGAGCAATGTGGGCTCTGAGCCCTGCTCTGCCCCCAGCTCTGCCCCGCGGAGGCCCCTGCGCTGTCCTGCTCGCTGTGACCCAGCTTGTTGGGAAGAATGATTCAGTCTGAAAGTTTGAGTTACAGGGTGTTTCAAAAAGATGGACCCAGGTTGAAATCACTGTATCTTTGAAATCACTGTATCTTTGAAATCACTGTAGCTTTGAAATTGGGTCCATCTTTTTGAAACACCCTGTACTGTAAGTGATGATCTTTATTAGTTTAAGATGACTCTATATGACCCTTCAGTGCTCCGAGCAGAGGGCTGGGACCCAGGACACTGACGTCCCGCGTCCCCTGTCCCAGCTGGATGTCATGAGGTGCATCCCCAGCCCAGCAATGCTGATGCTCCACTCAGCCTCCAGCACCCACACGGGTCGGCAGGCTGGAGTTTGCTGTAGAGGACACGGGGACAGGTCCGTGGTCTGCAGCAAAACATCGCAGAGATGTCCTGGAAACCTTTACATTCAGTGAACTCCAGGGGTGTGCGGCTGGTCCTGAGGATCTCCTGGCTGCAGCACGGACCGGAGCACTGCACACACAGGGATCATAGAATCACACAACAGTTTGGGTTGAGGGCCCTTCCCAGTGCCCCCATTTCCCCCTGCCATGACAGGGACATCTTCACCAGCTCAGGTTGCTCAAAGCCCCGTCCAGGCTGGCCTGGGATGTCTCCAGGGATGGTTCATCCACCACCTCTCTGGGAACCTGGGCCAGGCTCTCACCACCCTCAGTGTAAAAAAATTCCCTCTCATGTCTAACCTGAATCTCACCTCTTTCAGGTTAAAACCCTTTCCCCTTATCATATGGCAAAGAAGGGGCAACGTGTCCTCATCTGTACAGCACTCATGGAGCACCCCCAAAACTCACACACTCAGGTGTGGAGGGGTAGATTGGGTAAGAAATAACTGGGGTTTGTTTCCTTTGCTGCCCTGTGAGGCCAGGCAGAGGCAGCCCGGGCAGTGCCAGGTGCTGCTGGTTGCTTCGTCAGGAAGGGAAGGGTTTGCTCAGGTGGGTGCAATGATCCCAGTGAGGATTTATTCAGTGCCTCCCAGTTGAGGATTGCTCCTGGTTGTGTTTTTTCTTCTGGCGCACAGGAGGGCATGTACAGGTAGGGAACCTTCTGTGTGTATGTGTCTGATCTGGTCCTTGGGCAAGAAGAGTTTGTTTGTTTTGATGGGATGAATGGGGGTCTGTTTCACTCCTCATGATAAGTAAACTGAGGCAGCATTGGAGCATCAGCCTGGGATGTTTTAAAAGCACAATAATCTTTAAGCTTTGGCATACTGCATCTGTGCAAAGACTCTGACTTCTGGGTTTATTTGGCAGGATGGCTTTAATGCGCCAGTCTTGTGTGAAACCCCCTCCCTGAAGCTGGTGGGAGCTCAGGTGTTCCCTTCCAGGGGCAGCCTGAACCTTTGGGTGCCCAGAGGTGGGGGGCACCCTCCTTTTGGGGGTAATGGGGTGCTGTGGGTGCCTGAGAGTAAGTACCAGAGTGTGAAAGTCTCTTCTGCAGCATTCATGTTGGACAGTGAGACCATGTGTAAGCTCCGGGTGCCTACTCTGAGGAAAACAGTCCACGTGCGTGTGATACTGTGCCATATTTTGGTTAATTTGCTCTAAGTTGCTGCTTTGAGGATGATGGAGTGCTGGGAGGTGCTAGAAAGCCCAATGAGGGGGTTTGGGTGGCTGGTTCTGGCTGGTGCCCCGTGATGGGGAGCAGACCTGCTGTTCGCAGCCAGCCCCCCCGAAAGGGAGTGAAGTCCCACCTCTGCCACTGATAATGCTCACCGCAGAAATTTAATGACTGACCAAATCCAGAGGTTAAATGTGGACTAACACACACAATAAGCAAGCGGAGCAGGGAAGTCAGAAAGCAAATTGCTGCTGCTCTTTTCCTCTTCAGTGCAAAAAAATGTGGGAAAATAGTTTCTTAACAAGGCTGGTTGGTAGGATCCCATAGCTGGAGCTGTGCTATAGGGAGAGCATCTCAAACACTTCGGAGCTGACCATGTAATGACAGCGCTCTTAATGGGTTTGTTCTAGTCTGTGTCCGCAAGCACAGATCGGTATCTGCTCGTTACGGCTGGAATGCCTCGGGGATGTAATCTTAGGGCTTTAATTTCATGGTGATGAGGCCAAAGTCAAGAAATACCTTCTCTGGGCATTGCAAGAAAAACCAATCTGCCCATTATGGATCTTTCCTGGCAGTGCTCAGGAGCGCGGGTGCCCCGAGCCACCCCGAGCAGCTGGGACACCGCTGGTGCCACAACTTCCACGCCAGCCCGGCCCTGGGCAGCAAACCCTCCCTGCAGAGCCCCTGGGTGTGCTGGGACAGGGGCAAAGGAGCTGCTGGGGCTCAGAAGTTAGCGATATTAAAGTAAAATAAATCGCCACTCTAAGATGAAATGAGCTGATAAAAAAAATCGACTGTATTGATGTGAAAGTAGCATTATAAATGCTACTAGGTTCAAAATAAGATTTCCGTAAAGCTCTTAAAATGGGCTAAATGTAAAAGTACACCAAGTGAAGCTGAGTGGGGAAGGGAGTCTGTCTTGAAACATCTGAGATCCTGGGGAGAAGTGTCCATGTGTGCCCTCAGGCCCCTGCTGACGTGGGACCCGTCATCTCCTGGTGCTGCTGAGTGCTGGGTTTACCCCACCAGAGTCAGTAGCTCTGAGTATTCCTCAAGTAAGGTAATACTTTTAAATTCCTGATATGCTCAAAAATGGTATTTTGTATTGCAAGGGTTACGATGGGATCCATACTGCATGGTGCATGACCGAAGATGGTGCGTGACTGATTTGAGTGAGATGCAGGATTTATCTTATCGAAAAAAATAATGAAAGGAAGGAATAGGATATTTATTTTCTGTGGGGCTGGAAGCGGGCACTGGTACATGCTTGAGCTTCTGTTAAGTCTTCACTATCTAGCATATTGATGGCAATAGTCCTAAATTGAGTTGGCTGATGCCTAAAATGAGCTGGGTATTGCTGTAGAGAAATTATCTGTACTTTATTAGATGCTCTACTTTATTTGGTTTTTCAAAATAGCTTTGACTTGAATGGATCTTCCTGGTCTGGGTTGTTTGCACTAATTGTGATCCTGTAGCCATAACTCTTTCAAATATCTCTACAGATGTACTAATAGATCCTGTTAGGGTAGTTAAAGTATGAAAATGTTTGTCTTTAAAATATCATTCTATCTCTTCTTAGTGAAGTAAAATGAGCTGGCGTGATTGTATCAGGCTTTGCAGCCCTGCCATCTACTGGTTGTTTTTTGTAAGGTGGTTTGTGGGGCCTCGTGTCTCAGGATCTTCAGAGAGAGGTTTTGAACTTCTTTAATTGAGCGACTGGCTGTGGGGCTGGAAATGCTGCCAGGGACAGGGGCGACAGCCCGTGTGTGCCAGGCAGGGCTGACCGCAGCACCGAGGGTCGCACCAGCGAGTGTTCGCGTTTGCATTATTCCTGTCCTTTCCCGGCGCGCACAGCCGAGCTGTGGGATGTGCAGCACACACGGGTGCTGGGAATCGTACTGCTGACCACAAGAGAGGCTGTGCTCTTGGGTAGAATCATAGGGTGATTTCGGTTGGAAGAGACCCTCAAGATTGAGCCTAACCCTCACCCACCCCAGCACTGCCCCATGTCCTGAGAACCTCATCTGTCTGTCCAACCCTGCAGGGATGGTGACTCCAGCACTGCCCTGGGCAGCCTGTTCCAATGCCCCACAGCCCTTTGGGGAAGAAATTGTTCCCACATCCAACCTCAACCTCCCCTGGTGCAACTTGAGGCCGTTTCCTCTGCTCCTGGCGCTTGTTCCTGGGGAGCAGAGCCCGACCCCCCTGGCTCCAAGCTCCTTTCAGGCAGTTCAGAGATCAGAAGGTCTCCCCTCAGCTCCTGTTCTCCAGCTGAGCCCCCAGCTCCCTCAGCCGCTCCCATCACACTTGTGCTCCAGCCCCTCTCCAGCTCCGTTCCCTTCTCTCAAGTTTCTCCAGCACCTCAAGGCCTTTCTCAAATGGTTCCCTGGTTTCCCCCGTCCCAGTGGTGCAGGAATCATTTGTTCTCTTGGACTATTTTTAAACCTGCGTGGAGAGTCGGCTTTAGTGAACACTTGCTCAGATCTGCTGAGCAGGGCTACCTTGTGCTCATGGTACAAAACGCAGCACTGACAGATAATAATAGTCGTACATAGTATGCTGGAGGCAGTGATGCAAAGGTTACATAGGCAGATTGCCATCAGGAGCTTCTTGGCATGAAGTGTGGCTGGTGTTCCCTCTATTCTGACTTTTATTACTACTTTTCCAGTGATTAGGAATGTCAGTCTCCCCCGTGCTGTTTTACAGGTGCAGCCACACAAGGACTTGCTGAACTTGGTGGATGTTTTCTGAGAGCAAAGATCCCACCACCTTGTGAAGTGATTTATAGAAAAAGAGTTTTAAGGCGGAGGAAACCGCACTGTGCTCTGTGGTGAGCACTACACAACGTGCCCAGGTGCACCGTCCTCTCCTCCAGCATTTTCCTGAACATACCCTCTGCTTTTTATGTGTTCCTGCTTAGTCCCAAGTGAGATATTGCGGTGCTTCAAGGAAGAGTCAGCCCAGCGCACTGAAGTCCTTGCTGAAGGAGGAAGCAATAATTCTTTATTTAAAAGAGATTATAGCTTACTGCTGTAAATTACTGTATCTCTTTATTTGATCATGTAGCTAAGGGCTCTGTGAAGGCTTAATGACAACTGGAGCCTTCTGCTGCTGAGCAGGAGGCTGAGGAGCTGCAGCCGCCCCGGGGCTGAGCGGGACCCGTGCACAGTGCGGGGGGGTTGTGAGCATCGCTGTGCGGCCGGGGTTATCCAGAAATTAAGACTTGCAGGTAGGAAGCGGGGCTGGGTCTCTGTGCAGCGCAGGGGTTGGTCCCATCCCGCAGCTGCCCCTTGGCTGCGGAACCTCTGGTGAGACTCTTCTTCCTTTTCGCTCCCTTTGGGAAACCACATATTGCCGTGTCCTTTGCTTTCCTTCTTTCTGCTTCAGTTATAAATTATCAAGTAATAGCTGCGATAAGTGAATTTATTGTAAATAGCCCTTTCTTCCACCTGTAGGTGATTGTTAAACTTCTGGGTGCTGAGGCAATCTCCGTGGTTCCTGAGCCTTTTTTTTTTTTTTTTTTTTCTCCTAGATATTATAAAATTCCTGGGAGGTCAAAGACAGACTATGCTTGAAAATGAGCAGCAGTTCAGTGCCTTCTCCCTGGTCCCTGTAGCCTTGGCACCGCTGGGTTCCTCATGGGAAAACCTTCCCCGGGAGCCGTTGGCTCCTGCAGTCCTGGAGGTCTCCCCATTACCCACCTCTTACTGGAACCGTTATTTGCAGCTGAGCGAAACCCTGGTCCTACCAAAATCAATGCTATTGGCTTCAGAGCAACTGATATATTAGTCCTGTTGAATAACAACTCTCAACTTTTACACTGATATATGCAATGGAAAAAGCTTTTAGTGGCTACCACAAGCTGAATTCCTGGCTGAGCCCGTTCTGGTTTCGCTGCACCAGGTTCGTACCCAAACCCCAGTCAGCTGTCGAGTTGTGAATGTGTACGGCAGAGCGGATCCAAACTGTTTAAGAAGATCAAGCCCTTGTTTATAAAGGCTTAAAAATAACATCTCGCCAAGCACAAGCTATAATTTCCTGGGCCTTATGGGCGAGCATGCTTGGCCTCGGGAAAGGCGATGGTGCCACCAGAGCTTGGCCTCGTGTTTGACATGGAGCGCTGCCTGCAAACCGCTCTGGAGCGGAAAGGAATCAACCCAAAGGCATCCTGCACCCTGCAGGGGGCTGGTGGCACCAGCCTGGGCTGCGCTCTGCCCCAGGGCTTTGGAGGGACCTTATGGGGGGCTCCCCCGTTGTTGCTCTCTTGCGTATGTGCTGGCAGAGAGTAGGGCTGGTGCAGGCTTTACTGGCAGAAGTTCTGTGACCTGGGAAAGATGCATCCCCCCCAGTCTGCCTGTTCTGTGCCCTTCCATGAGAAATCTGGGCTGGCAGGACAGTGAAAAGCACTGCTGGTGAGTTGTAGGAGCTTTCAAGTAAGCAAGAAACCCCCCCACAACAAAGTGATGATTGTCAGTTCAGAAAGTCCAGTAGCTGTTGACCTCAAATGTTAACATTTTTTGGCTTCAGACAGTATTTTCTGCATAGTGTGCTGTGAAAACTCCATGTAGACTGGTGGGGGGCTGCCCTGGGGCACAGAGCAGCATCTCCTGCTGCGGTGGAACATCTGTGGACGTGTTCACTGGCTTGTGGCTGCACCCGTGTTCTGTGTTACTTGTTCTAGGGAACACAAGTGCCCTCCTGGCTGCGTCTGGCTCCGTAGTGGGTCGGACTGGTCCCTGGGAAGGCTCCGGGCATGGCCTGGGCTGTGCCCCTGGGACCTGCCGCCCTGATGGAGCGTCTGACCTCCCGTGGCGATTCCTGCACACGTCTGTCAATATTAGTCACATATTCTAGGTATTTAATTGATCATGCTGCTTCCTTGTACATGATGTTGCTTTTTTTTTTTTCCAGGGTTTTACCATAATAATGACTTCTAACGAAGCTGATTATGCCTCCCATAAGGAGCATTAATAGATGAATGCGTTGTTCTTATGGTACATCTCGCTATGGGATGAGCTGTGATGAGAGCAGCACGGGGTGCGTGGTGCTACACGCACACCATGTACCTGAGGTGTTTTCTTTAATTTCTAGGCTGGGTTTGTGCTGCAGGGGCTGGGGAAGGAGCGGAACATGCGAGGCAGCATTGCTGAGCAGCGCTGGTGGTGCCTGCCAGGCTCAGGACGCAGAACGAGCCTCACACGTGCTGGTACGCAGCCGTTGCGGAGTGAGTTTGTGCTCAGTATCGAAGATCTCGCTTTCAAAAGCAGCATTGATGTGCTTTGCTACTGCAAGGTGCAAACTGAGACATCAAATGAGGCAAATGCAATGTGAAACAGCAGTTATTTCTATTTATTCTATAGGTCACAAAAGGCACAGGTATTGCATTCCTCCCCTCTGTTGTCTCTCCCCGTGCGTATTGCCAAATATGTTTCTTTTGGCTCCAAAAGCATATAATCTTCTGCGCAATGGCCTGTGCATGTTCAGACTCTAAATCCTTATGAAGTTGGGCTAATTTTCCTGCTTCAATGTAGTGAGTGTTAACAAAGTATTCTATCTAAATAGTGCTGTGAAATGCAAATTACCGCTTCCGTAGTAGTTTGCTTATTACAAACTCATTAAAATGCGTAACCCAAAAACTCTCTTCTCTCATTATGGAGCTCTGTGCTATATCACTCCATACTATAAAGCAGCTGCATGTTGGCTCTTTGATATTGGAAACCCTATTGTCATTAACCTCATTATGACAATACTTCTTTATGATATTTGAAATGCATGCCTTTCAAGAAGGATGCTATAAGGATGGTAATATTTTTCTGTTTTGCATAATACAAAGTGAGGGGAAAATGGGCAGCAGGAGATGAGGAGGCTTGGATTATTTATTAGCATCCCCAGGAACAACTGTGGTTCTGTAAGTTTAGACACCAGTAGATGCTTGTGCCTTTGACAGAGTTCTCCTGGCAGATGGAAAAAGCGGGTCACACATAGCTTTTACCCTTAAACTCTTCTGTTCCTGGGGATAAATATTCCAGTGCTTGTACGAGACCTGAAGTGTTTGTAGTGATAAGGTGGCAAGTTTCTGAGGATGCGAGCCCCAAATAGATTACTCTCCTCTGAACTTATTCGTGCTTTTCGTCCTCTCCATCCTGAAGAAACATCCCCTGAACTTGGTGAATTCCTCTAATCATGAAAGGGTTTTGTTGGTTGTTTTTACCATTTTTGTACCTTTTTTTTTTTCCTGGCTTTTGTGCATTGACTTTGAGGCTGGAGGGGCCTGGACCTGCAGGTGGTGCTCAATGGGCAGGTGCACCCTGTATCTACACAATCGCAATGGTTTCTCTTTCAGCTTCTTTCCTTGTAATCCTCAATGTTGCGTTTGCTACCAAGCTGAACTCTACATAGAATTACAATGATTTTTTTTTTTTGGTAGATGGTACTAGGTCAGAAGCCACGGTTATAATGTAAAGATAGGAGTGTCTTCCCCGCTTTGTGCACAACTTACCATTTACTACCATTTTTATCAGCCAGTCACTCTGAAATGATGAAATAACTGCGTTAGCTTTGCAGCTTGGTAGGTCGGCAAGGGCAGGTCTGCCTGGGGCTCCATCGGTGTCTGCCACCCCACCCGTCGGTGGCTCTTCTGACCCGCTCTCTTTGTAGGGATTGCCCTTTCCACCTGCGAGCTGCTGGTGTGGGACCTTCCCGAGTGTGTTTCTGACACAAGGACTCCATCGGTTGGGTCATCCCTGTCTGGATGTGCAGTCATTCCTTCAGAAAACTTTAGGAACTTGCATTACAGCTTCATTTCTGGGCTTGAGTTTTCGTTTCTGTGCCTGAGGTTAGTGTTAAAGGGCAAGTACACATGGTGGTGATGGAGAAATCAGAACTGCAATATTGGTAAACCAACAGAACCGACTTCTGTTCCCAAAACACACTTTTGAGTGTTTGCTTGCCTTGTTGTTGTTCTTGGTAAACTTACCTTCTGATTTGCGCCCTGTATTTCGAGATGTTTTTGAGCCTGATCCTCGCACTTGGCAGAGACGAGCACAGCTTTCTGCTGTCCTCGGTGGCCTTCCCCGCTATTGCTGCTCCTCTTGGATGTTGCATCAGCCGCTGTGGCACTTGCCTTTCCGTGCTGTTATGGTGCTGTGGCACTGGTAGAAAAGGTCTCTGGCCGTGTTGTTTCTTGGGGACTGTCTCTGATTCTTCTCAGCCCTCCCCAGTGCTGGCTGTACGGAGGGCGGGTGGAAGGCGGTGGTGTGGAGGTTGGGGTGGATGGAGGAGAGCGGAAGGGTGGTGGTGCGGGTGGTGTTGCATCCTCTGCTCTGCCTTCCTCAATCGGCGCTTATCGGAAGTTAAAAACGACGAGTGACAAAACGACTGGAGCAGGATTTGAAGCTGGGACCTTCCCTGTGATTTCACCGGGCAGTTGCAGCATCGAACTTTTGTGTGCTGGGCAAGAGCACGAGCAGCAAACCTCAACCAAATGTGTCGTGGGGAGAGCTTGCACTGAAACTTTAATGTTCTGTTTACACTGCATAAGTAATGCTTAATCTGCATGTCTGATTGGGAATACCTTTTTTTTTTTCATCTGAGCGCACTCCGTTTTGGTGGGTGTATCTCTGGGGTGAATAACAAAGAGGATGCCAGTTGTCTGGAGGAGAAGCAGTTTCCTGAATCACAAAAGAGAACTCTTTATCAGAAAATCTAATAATGTGCAACACTTTTGTAAACTAAACCCTGTGTGACCAGCTGGAACTTTGAAAATTTTACAAGAAGCCATGGGGACAATTAATCATAGTAGTCTACTTTTATGCAATTTTCTGAAATAGCATGCAATTACATAATTTTTACAAGGGAGAAGTGGGTTGGGGGATGGTGTGGGGAAGGAGTGTGTTTTGTGTAAGTAGCAGGAATATTACTGTGTCCAACGAGCTGCTGCCTGGGATGGGGAAAAGCAGCGTATTTAGTTCCCATTATTAGCCTCAGCTCATGCTATAAAGAATAAATGAATCCTCTCCGTCGCTGGCTGGGGTCTGCCTTCCTGAAAAGTTTGGAGAAAACATATGGGACTCTCTTGTGGGAGCTGCTCTGCACAGTGGCAAGAGATCAACGATTTTTTTTTTTTTTATGTTACAAACTTTGGCATTAATTCTATCCAAAACAGGCTCTCCTAACAACAACCTTACCAAATAACCACCTGCCTTATTTTGCTGGGTTAGAACATGACATATTTAACTGTATGTTACCCGAGTGCTCAGGAGCCTGACATGGTGATGCTTCTCAGAAGGCAGCTACGTAACGTGTTAATTTCTTAATTGGGGTGTAGTATTACGGGGAGCTCCTCTGTGTGTGTTTAAGTGTGTTGCTGGTGGGCAGGAGGGACCTGAGGGCAGGATGGACGAGGGGCTGGTCAGTTCCCATCCCTGCTCATCTCCTGGAGAAACACCAGTTTGGACCAATTCTCCACGATCTGCTGGTGTCTGACACATCTGGCTCTTGCGTGGCTGTGGGTCATTGGTACATACTTCATAAATGAACCACTGTGCTCACAAGGTATCCAAAAGCATCCCTCTACTAATTAATCTCCTACAGAAGTTGTGTATTTGCGCAAGCAATGGTGCTCATCTCCAAGTCCTGGATGGTGCTTGTGGGGATGGGGGGGACGGCTCCTGCCTGGGGTGGCGCCAATCGCGTTTTTAATTTCCTACATGAAGGTTAAATTCTCACATTTCAAGTCTCTGCCTTTCTTCTCTCTTTCCTTTTTAGCAAAATCTGCTTAAATTTTGAAATAGGTTCTTGAACAACTCCCAAGTCCGTCCCTGGTGAATTCCTCCACCATTAAGGCTGCTCTTTACGGATGTTTCCCGTTCATTTTGGTGGAATGAAATGGCAGTCTGTCTCTTACATGATGGGTAAAAGCAGCAGTAAACTGAAACAGAAGTACAATTCACAAGGGAAGCACTACTACAGGTTTAATGTATTCCCATCAGAAATCACAAAAGTCTTTCAGGGTCTTATGTGTTTATCGTTAAACTTCTACAGTGCCTGGATGGCTGAGGGCACCTGTATATTTTACATTTTGTTGGTGCATGTAGACGTTTTATAAGCAGGTGCTGAAACTGCAGGAACCCTTTTGCTTTTACAAGCTCAGAGCTGGAAATGTTGGTGTTGCTGGGGAGTGACTCTGGGATGTTCTCAGATATTTTCCGAGGTTTTGGTATCGATTTCTTGCGGCAGGTTCCAATACTGCCCAGCAAGCGTCTGCGTTTTTTGAGGATGTGAGTAAAGCTGAAACAATCTGTGCCATGGTACCAGGGGTTATTTCCTCATGCACACTTCATTACACAAAACAATTCTTTATTTCAATCCACGTGTTGCTCAGAATTCTTTCCAATGACTGAATTGTTAGCATGTAAGCCGTGGTTTAACTAGCTCTGCATGCAGCGTTTGTGAGTGTATCAGCAGCACACACTCCCCGAGAATGCTTTCTGCCTTTTCTTTGAAATGCAATTAGAAATGGTTATGTCTGTGTATCCGCTGGGAGTCCAAGTTTTAGAATTGCTGAGGAGTTTTCCCTTATTTTATTTTATTTGTATTTCAGCCCTAGAGAATCTTTACAGAATAGCCAAGTGCTTAACTTTGAACTAGACGGCAGGAGAACAGCGGGCTGCGAGGAGGTGATGAGTTGGTAATTTAGGCTCGGTATGAAAAGTGCATTAAGAAATGTCAAATTAAGAGGAAATAAGGGCGGACACTTGATCAGATGAACCAGGAAGATACCAGACAGGAATTGGGGTGCAGGGCTTCAAATTGGGTGCCCTCATCTTGGTACCTTCGCTACAGTTGGTCTGTTGTCTTACACTAAAAATTTTTCCCGGAGTCTGCAATGGAAATACTTCTGTAATTGCCCATATTATATGGATCATTGACCTTCAACAGTGGAACTGCTGAAGCAACTGTCCATTTATCTGGAAAATTACCACATGGCAAGATCACATTAGGCCATTTTATTGTGTCTCCTCTAGCAAGTGCCTGGGTGTTATCAGCTGCTGGACCACAGGTCTGTGCATTCGATTCCTACCTGCACCTCTAGTGATTAAACACAGAAGGAAAAGGAGGGAAAACTGCTCATTTTTCGTTGCGGTATCTTGGTCTGTTTCATGTGAACAGAGCACCAAAACCCACTGATAATCAAAGTTAAATATCTGCTTGAAAGCGTACAGGTCAAAGCTGTAGATCAATGAAACAAGATAAGACACGATGAGCAGCGTGCGGAGCCAGCGCTCCTGCTGAAACAACATTCCTTAAATTTCAGTCTCCACTGGGACACCTGCCCGTGCCCATCTCTGGCTGTGCTTCAGCATGGGGTGCTCCCAGCATCGCGTCCCACCAAACTCCATCAGTTCTCCTCCGGGTGAAGTTGCTGGTGGCTTCAAGGTGACCAAAATTTAGAGTTTTCCTCCAATTCTTTCCAGTTCTGTCACATCCTGGGCTCTACAGGTGTAATTATTGTGCTGGAAATAAACTAAATTCGGCATGTTTACGGCATTGCAATTCCTGTTTTGCCCTGGTTTTGCTGGAAAGCCCATGTGTGCCCAGCCCTGCTTCCCATGGTGCGGTGGCTGCGCTGGGACTGCCCCATGTCCCCTCCAGCAGCTCCCTGGCAAGGAGGATCTAAAATCTACTTTTTGGGGAGATAGATCTGCAGAGCCTGCATCAGGGAGTGCTGATAGGACACCAAGGTATGTGTACTCAATATAAAATAAATCCTCTGAATGGGGTGTTATGCAGATATCTCCAAGGCAGGGTGAGTATAAGAACTTCCATGTTAGATATAAAAAATCCATCCTCCAGCTGTTTTAGTTTCTTTTGGACATGAAGCATACCCATAAGCAAGCAAGAAAGCAAATAACACAAATTTCAGTGCAAAATTCATGCTGTTGCCTGATAAGAAGAGCCTGGGATGAGAGTTTAAAAAAATTCTGGATGGGCGATTTGCATTATGTACTCTTTTAAATTTCTATAGTAAATGTCACTATCATGGTTGTCTTCTCTTCTGAAGTTACAGGATCTCTCATAGGAATTAAAGATGGTCACAGCATTAGTACTAAGTGGATTTTGGACTATTTTAATGTTTTTTGGGGGGGAAAGTAAAACCCACTTATTGTTTGTTCAGAGAAATACATTTATGGAAATTTACTTAAAGAACTTCAGGTAAAGAGGGAGAGTAAAACCAAACTTTTCAGTGGCAGTTTCATAAAGCCACTGCAAAATTACCAAAATACAGCACACTCTGTAATAAATAATTCTATTTCCTTCCTAAGTGTAACTGCAGCTCTCAGCTCTGGCTTTAAGTTGATGTTTACCAGGCAAAACAAGGGATAAAATTAGATGCTCCTTAACTGCAATTGCCAATTGCCTTATCCTGTAGATCTGTGTGAGGGTTTGAAAAAAGCCAAATGAAGAATGGGCTCACAGGTGGCCAGTGCCACATCCTCCTGCCTTCCCTGCTTCTGTTGCTAATACTGAATGCTTAAAGGAAAAAAGTTTCCTAATATCAGTTATCTTAAAAATGCAGTTTTGCTGCACCTTCATTTTGCACTGACAACGGCCTGAGCTTTAGATCACTGTCTGTTAATAATCCATTTAAAAAGAAGCATTCCCCATTTATCTCTAGACTCTCACACAGTCCTGATGCTGTTATTGCTGGGATTATCCAGCCCGATTGTTTCTTTGCCTTATCCCATAGTTTTCAGCACTTTCCCAGCCACACAGCACCCTATAATAAACCCCCCTAAGCTCCTGGGCTATTTTTCTCCTACAAATGTTTGTATCTTTACCCACACCTCTTGCTGGTGGGGAAGGTACAGGAGCGATGTGGTGGATCAGGTACCTTCCTTGCTTCATTCCTTCCTTCTGGAAACTTCGACTATTTTCAGTTTTTTTCTTCTCCAACTGAAATTTTACCTAGAAATCAAGAATTTGAGGCCTCAGCCTCATCCCTGTGGCACCCCTGGGGCGGTTTTGGGGGAAGGAGCAGGGATTTGCTGTCTCTGACCTGTGCGCTCCCAAAGAGAACAGCAGCCACTCTTCTGAACGTGTGTGTGTGGATTTACTTGTTTAATCCCATATTTATACTTTGTGAACAGTTTCCAGCAGAAGGTTAGTTCTGAAAAACAAAACAAAACATTTTTTTCTTTAAAAAAAGCTGAATAGCTTTAAAAGACAGTTTAGAGTTAATAGTTTTCAATGCGCACTTTCAGAACTTGCATTGAGACTGTAGAGACTTATGCTTAAATATTATAATTTAATCTAGCCCCTAAGCAAATGCCTCTAAACACGTATCTATTATTTCTCTCTTCCCACAACTTCTCTGATGCCCGTGATGCTCCAAGATCATTTACAGAGCAACATGTTACCTGCAGCCCCCTTTGCAGCCCACAACTGTTTACATTGTGCTTTACTGTGGCTTTGGATGCTGCTACAAATCACTATATTCTTAATTGCATGTTCTCCTTGGTGCCCTCCGAAGTCTCTTCCAGCACAGGCTGGGTTTGCTGTGTTCTCCCGTTTGTCTGTGGTGGATCCCACTCGTGCAGGACCTGGGGAGGGCAGCAGGGCCTGTCCCAGGGGTTCCTGGTGGGGCTGGGAGTTGGGATCAGCACAGCTGAGTTTGGGGATGGTTTGGGTACCAGCATAGAATATTGGGTTCTGTGAGCTGGTGGAAGAGAGAGGTTGGAATAAAGCATTTGCGCGGAATTCTGTGCAAAATTTGGAGCTAAAGGAAAAGACTTGTTCACAAGATAAACTTGTTGTAGGTGAATGTAGCCAAAGATGCGTAAGGTGGGTGCAATGATGTTCCTGTTTAGCTGAAAATAACAGCATGGGTTGCTCCAAGTGATAGAGATCGGCCAAATACCAAATGGGGGGTGGGTTTTCTTTCAGTGGGCAAATAAAGGGGATGATGCATGGGCAAATTTGGTGTTTTGGGACTTGGGTCAGGATGACCAGCCCTTCTCACTGGAGCTTAGACTCAGAGCCACCCTACCTCACCCTAAATGATTTCTGGTTGTCAGGCCAGGACTGGTGTGACTGAGGGAGCTGAGACAACAGAGGGGGCTTTTAAATATGCCTGTGTTTGAGAAGCTATGGAAAACTGCAATTTATATATAACATGCAATCTCTAAATATTTGCATTTTATTCAGTCGCTGTACAGAAAACGGGGAGAGCAGGATCAAGCCGCATACAGTCTTTGTTTTGTTGGCAAGAGGAGTTTTTAATGGGCTCAGTTTTCACTACATAAGCCGCTCTGTGATCTTTCTTATGCATCTATTTCCCCTTGATCTTGCTGCGTGACTGACAGCTACTTTGCACTAGCATTATCTGTCAAAATATTATTTAACTGGAATACCTTCTAGAACAAGTTTTTGTTATTATTAGAAATAAAAATGCAGCGATAATTGAATCCCTTTGTATTCCCTATGTAGTGCAAGGAGTAAGACATTCACACCTAAGGGGAAAACACATCTGGATTTCCTCTTTGCCCCAAGACCGTGTGCTCTCCCTCGCATTGGAATGGCTTTGATTCACTGTACCTCAGAGGGAGATGAAATTTGCAGTGTATGCATATCATCTAAGGAAAACAATAGCATACATACTTTTTTTTTTGCTATAGGAATCACATTAAATAAATATATAGCAAGCTGCAGTGTCACAACAAGTAGATGTACAATTACGAAGACAAAATACCCCAAGGAAATCAACACAAGGCTTATTAATATCCAGGCCTGCAGAAGACAACTGTCAGACAATTGGTCAACAAGGTACATGGTATCTGTTAGATACTGCCTAACCCATTATGATCTTTATGAAGTGTCCTTTTGGGGGTCTAGATCTTCAAATATGAGTTGGAAGACCCTTTTCTTTTATTAGTTGCTAAGCTCTTTATACTTTTACCATATTGCGGCAGGTTAGAAGTCTGAGCTTTATTGTCTTATGTTATTGAAAATCCAGATTCCCGCAGCCTTCTCCCTCAGGTCAAGATTTGTCTGAGAATACATTCTCATTTCTCCATGTACAAAGGCTGTCTGGAGAGAGGCAGAAAAAGATTATGACTGTAATATACTTAAATCCAATTTATTTGCCTGACTAGAAACTTCCACACTTCACAATTGCTTCCTACAGAAGATTTTGTATTTAATTCCTTCGTCGCAGTAAGAAGCAGGAACGATCTTAGTCCTCCAACAGGTATGGAGTCGGCACACACCTGAGCCACATGAAGCACGGAGATGATGAAAATAGCAAATGCACACACTTATTTTTTGCATGCTCGCAGTTTATTTCTGTTTAAGAATAATGAGTTTGAAAGTGATCTTTAAATACCCTTTGCAGAACTGGCATTAGGGGTCACTGTGCGGACGGTTCTGAGCCTCAGCTGGAAACACTGCTCGACGCAGACATTTTGCAGAGGAACTTCATGCTCATGTGCATCTCAGTTGCTTCTTGGTTTGAGACAACTAGTTAAGCTGCAGTGGTCACTAACAACGTAATCATCGTGTCACGGCTGCTATCTCAAACCTTCATTTGAGAGGGCTGGAAAAAGATGCGAGGATCTCATGTCAGGTTTCCTGCATCCTTTCCCTAAGCAATGGTGGCACCAAGCAAAGGGAAACATGGATGGTCAGTAACGCTCTGGGCAATCTTGGTCCTCAGAAACATGTTTGTTTAGGGAAAAAAAGATACAAAACCCTGGGTGAAAAAACTCCTTGCAAAATGTGGTTGGACTGCAGTTAAGGGACTGAAGCTGAGAGCCTTGTATTGCCAAAATGCTGCCTGGGGTACTTGTAGGAAAATGATAAACTGTCACAAAGGCATCAGTAAAGATGTAATGGAAACAGTGGCAGTATTAATTGTAACATCAGTTCCTGCTTGCCTTGGGTTTTGGATGCGCTGTGCGCCTTGGGTTTTGGATGGGCTCTGCAGTTGTGGTGACAGCTCGCTGCTTGGGCAGGGTGACGCTGGGGTCAGGGCCGAGGGCAAGGACAAAAAGGAGAATTCCTCCACAGTTAGCACAAACACGTTTTGGAGGGGTGTACAACCAGGAAACACCACGTGATTTAACATGAAGGTCAAATTCACTTTGACATTGCCAGATGATGGAATGGGCTGGAGTGATGGCGGTGGTGGCCACCACCTCTCTGTACCCTGGCACAGGTGGGTGACAGGGGTCACACAGCACCCACCCCCCAGCTATGGGGGTTTTTGGGGAGCGAGGGCAGAGCTGGGGTGCTGGGTGTGTGTGGGGAGCCTGTGTGGGTGCACCTGGGGATGGACAGCAGGTCAGAGGGACCTCAGGACAGGGGGTTGGCCAGTGCACAGAGCCAAGTGACCCAGTGGCTGCGGGGAGGGGACACCCAAACATGCACCCATACCAGGTGGTCCGTGAGGTACCGTTTGCCAGATGCCCTGATGGTGGAAAGGAGGAGCTGCCTCTGTCTCCTTCTAGGTTTTCCACTACTTCCCCATCTCTCACGCCTGTCATAAGACCAAAAAACAGTCTTTAAAAGGCTGTGAATCAACCCTGTGACAGCTATTTATTTAGGAAAATGCTACAGATTTTTTTTTTTTTTTTGAGAGCATTGAAAAGAAATCTCAGCTCAATCATCGGTTTGAAGTGGAGACAAACATAATTCTCTTAGAAAGCACCACGGTGCTGGTAACTCCAGGGCAGCTGGGCTGGGCCAAATGAAACTCTTTTTCATGGCAAACCCCAAGCTAGGAGAGGCTCTTCTGCAGATCACCCGTGAAATTTTGGTCATTTATTCGCTTGCTTCTGAGCTGTTAGAACTTGTAGGCTTTGAGCACGCAGATGCGTGGCTCGTGCTTTCCGCAAGTGCTGCACCTTCCGTCCGTGAGCTGGAAAATCCAACTTTCTTTCCTGCCACAGAGACTCAGAGTGCAGGTTTCCCAGTGCTGTCTCTGCGCACGGCTTACGGTGCTGGATTTTTCTTCATTTTCTTCCCAACCTCCGGTACAAATTCTCCTTTCCAAAGTCTTCACCCCGTGGGGCTCTAAAATCATAACAATTAATGCTGGAAAAGACTCCTGAAGCCACCTAAGCCATCCCTCCTGCTAGGGCGGGATTGCTCACGCATGCAAAGAAATTAACGGGAGGGAAGATGCTGAGCAGGACGGGACCAGACCTGCTCCGCAGCTCATGTCGGGTGGAAAACTTGAAACCACTCAAAGAGCTGCTTGAGCTGCTCTGTCACCTCCGTGCTCGGTGGTGGCTCTGGAAGCAGCTGCGATCACAAGCTTGTCCCGGCTTCAACTCCTATTTCCAATCGCTTTTTTTCTTCTCTTATTTTTACTTTGTCATGATTTTGTAAGAAAAAGGGGTGATCTAAAGGATGTACAAAATTCAGTGTTCGTCACCTATTTCACAGCCGCTAAGCGGCTATAAATGCGTATGAAATATCTTTGGCGGATTCCTCGCCTGTTAAGCAATGTGTTCTTCCTACGTTTCTAATTGCCAGCAGGAAAAGTAGGAGGAATTTGTTTACTGGCTTCCTGCATAATATTCAGACATCTGGAGCTGCTGGGTCTGGATGGGGTTCCTGGGGGAGGGAAAACACATCAAGGACAATTGGACAACTTGGGAACGGCAGCCGAAAGGGAATAGCCCGAACATGGTGAACAGCCCGGTGACAGCGGCGTTGGCTCCAACCCAGACCCAGCAATTGCCCCCCACACCAAATTGCCCTCACTGCGCTTTTCTGGGATTCCTTTTTCTCTCCGATGCAGTTTTTTCCCCTCTCTTGTTTATGGTCTCCTTAAAGAAACCAGTTTTCACCATCCATGGGACCATCAGCTCCATCACTGTCCCTTATTTGAGTGCAAATTTTTCCAAATCAAGGGCACTACCTTCAGAAAAAAAAATTGTGAAACACCTGATTTATGTTTGTGCCACTTAAGGATGCTTTAGAACCTATTTAAGGAGCACGAATATAAAGTCTGTAATGCATCCTGGCTGTGTGAGCCCCCACCGCTTCTTGCTCCTGTTACAGACTCGCAGGTACAAACTCTTGTGTTTCTGTGGCTTCCTCTGGGCTTGTGCCGCTCCTGGAAAATGTAGGGATCACCACATGAAAAATGGGGAAAAGCAGTCCCACGGGGCCGCTTTCTCATCTGTGACACAGATGGGTTATTGATGACATTCTCTTTTCTTATTTAACTGCTTGAGATCATCTGAGAGAGATGGTGCGGATTGATTTAAATCAGCGAGTCGAGTAACTGCTTTTAATCATGATTTAAAGCAAAAAGAGAGGAACCTTGGTTTAAGTAATTGATTTTTTAAAATTTGCTTTGCATTTGTACTTTTTCAGTTTCCTAAATAAATGTCTGTCCCCTTTGGCCACATACTAGAACTAAAATTCTCTTCGTAACAAGCTGGGTGATACTGTGTTTTGGTTTTTCGTTTGTTTGTTTTTTTCTGTTTTTTTTTTTTTTTTCGAAAGGCTGCACAGTATCTGCTTATGTATTTTGTGAACATACTTTTATTCACATTTTATTTTTACACAGTTTCTCTGCTCTATTTTCATTCCTTTTTCACTGCGTGTTTTACACTCCATTGCATTGAGCTACAGCAGGAGAGGCGACTGGAACACAGCAAAGGGACAGAGCAGCGTTTTTTTCTTGTAGATGGTGGTTTTTGGTCTATATATACTTGAGAAAAGATGCTGGCACACATTTGGCAGTGGGACACGAGGCTGAGCTGGTGGCCGGTGGTTGTGGGGAAGCTTTGGGAGTGCTCCCGTGCAGCCCACCATGGGGTTTGTGCAGGGGCCGGGGGAGTTCCGACCCCCTCGCTTTGCAGAGTTAGCGGGTATCATCCTCCCGCACATCTCTACTTTTTAGAGCAGAGGGAAAAAGCATTGTTTTTAAACTCTAATTATTTTTGCAATTTCAGGGGAACTAGCGAAGGTAAAGAAAATATTTCTGTGCTTCCAGGCAGTCCAAAATCACAAGTAATTAGTGCTGAAGCTTTCCAGCATGGGGGAGATGAGCGTGTAGATGTGAATGTGTGTTACTACCAGTAGTAACTCTGCTGAGAGCCCGGGCAGAGCCCCAGCTGTGGGGCAGAGCCTGTCGTGACACAGGGTGACGCGGTGACACATGGCGATGCTGTGACACAGGGTGACAGGGTGATGCTGTGACACAGGGTGATGCAGTGACATGTTGTGATGCTGTGACATAGGGTGACGTGGTGATGCTGTGACACAGGGTGACGCGGTGACATGTGGTGATGCTGTGACACAGGGTGACGTGGTGATGCTGTGACACAGGGTGATGCGGTGGCACTGGAGCTGGGCACAGTTCCCTCTGCATCTGCATGGTGTCACCCCTTAGTTCAGAGCACCTGAGTTTCCCTGGTACTTGTAGCACTTGCATTTCTCGGTTTGATAGGATTGTGTGCAGGTTAACAGTTTTAACAGGGTACAGTGACTTTAAGCCTCAGCCACAGCTATTGATACTTCCAAGTGAGCTTGACCAGCCTGTGATGTATATACTGTACATTTTCTAAATTTATTTTTTATCAGCTCTGGAGAAGGAATGCAACCTGAATAGAAATGTATTAGGCAAATTGTGAGAGGCCAGTACCGGCTGTGATTTAGTGCAAGGGGCTGGAAACCCCTTCATCCCTGGGCAGGAGAGCAGCGATGCTCAGCTCCACCTTTTCCACTGACAGGGGAACATTGCAGATTTTATTCCCTCGCATGTTCTGCTGAATATTTATATGCAACTCGTTGGAAAAAAAAGAAGTTGAAACTCTACGGACTTAATTCCTGGCAAGGATAGATGCGTGCTGGCGTTCCTGACGTGTAATCAGCGAGCTGCTGTTGCCCGGCTGCAGAAGCCAGCAGCAAATTGAGGAAACGCAGGTGGAAAGAAAACCCAGGAAAAACAAGTTATGCTGCTGGGGAAGCAGGAGAGCTTCCCCACAAAATGCTCTCTCCATTCATAAATCATCAACTCAGACCACTTTTTTTTGGTTGTTTTTCTACTTCAGGTGCTCGTCTCCCACATAATTGTGTATCCTGGAGGGGTGCGGTGCCACTGGCCTGGGATTTATTCATTCCTGCTAATGATGCACCGACATAAAATTTATGTGCACTTGCTGCCTCCTCGCTGGTTTGTGTTTGGAAACATCAGCTTTGTAAAAAGAAAGAGTAGCTGGGATGGCAGCAGCGGTGTGATCTCCTCGGGATACAGGAGCAGGAGCCATCGCTCCTTGGGCTGCTTTTCCTGGTGGCACATGCCCTTATGTGCAAAATCCGAATTTAGGGGTTCCTGGTGTCCCCTCCTCTGCTCAGCAGGAGCAGAGCCCCTCCACCAGCACCCACCCTGCCAGGACCCCCCTTAGCAAACCAGTCCGCTCCTCTCTGCAGGGTTTAGGCCCCCAAAATAGAGAAAACGGGGAAACTCTGAGCAATGGGGAGGGGAAGCGCAGGGGGACCCATTTGTAGCACCCAGAGGTTGTGATTTTACCCGCCCAGGTGTTTTGCTGTTGTGGTTTTTCCCCCGAGGCACCTGCACTTTGGAGAAGATCCATGTGTGGTGCTGTGGCCTCTCCAGCTGCTCCCTGCTCTGTTCCCACCCAACATCTGGCAGGTGCTGCCCGCTGAGGACCCAGCATCGCCCCAGATGTTGGGGGCGGTGGCTGTCGGGAGAGCTCGCTGCTCTTACGAAGGGCTGGTCGATATTTGAGCCAATCTTCTGCTGCAGCTGACAGCGCCCGGCAAAGGTTACGCTTTGCACTTTCCCTCTAGATAAAACAGACCGTAATGTCTTCTTTGAGCTCTTCTCAGAATTGCAAATCGCCAGCTCCTGGAAGTGAGACACAGCGAGATGCTCGTGGGCAGCTCTGCCAGCATCGGGCAGGGCTGGTTTCCAGCAGGAACGGGACTGGGACAAGCGCAGGTTCCCCTGAGCAGCCCTGAGATGGGGTCGGAATGAGGAGGGGACAGAGCTCAGCTCTGGGCAGCGTTTGAACCGCTCAGGAGCGGAATTAAACCGGAGTGCAGGCAATAGAGCCGAAATAGAGCTGTAGGTGCCGCGGAGAGCGCAGGTAGCAGCGAGCGAGGCTCAGGAGCGGTGCTGGAGCTCCTTCCTGTGGTGGCGAGGATGAGTTACTCGGTGTGCGCCGCCAGCCTGGTGTCACAGGGACGTGTCCCCGCGCAGAGCTCTGCCCCCCGGCCCCGCCTGCTCCGCCGCACGGAGCCCTGGGCACCGCGGAGGGGACACTGCGGTGTCAGCAGCCCTGTGCTTGTACCCCTGGGGCTGTGCAGTGCCAGAATTCGTACTTTGAAACCCGTTGTCTCAGCACTGGGCTCTGAGGGGAGCAGTAGCAGCCCCGCTGCTGACGGGGCTGGGCTGGGAATTTTGAGCTCTGCTCTTGCTGCCCGATGTACTGATTTTGCTTTTTTTTTTTTTCCACTAAAGAAACTAAGTCTGAGTTATTAATGAATTCCTTTTAATATGAACATTTGTATGCAGATAGCCGGGTAAAATTCAAAATAAGGTGGAAAACATCCAGGGCTCATCTGCCTGTGTTGGCATAGGAACAGGCCACAACACTGCGGAGGGGACACTGCGACCCCCAAGCGCTCTGCTCCTTGGGCTACGGGGCTGGAGTTGCGGGGTAGTACCAACCAGTTGCACACCGGAGAAGTGCTCGGGCAGCTCCACGGTACATTCCTTGTTTAACGCTATTTTATTACTGCGGTTGCACACGTTTTCCCAAGCGGGTATGGTTGAAAAGTTTGTGCTGGGTGTGGGGAAAAAAAGGAGCAAGGGGAAAATAAAGACAAAAGTGGCTATTGAAGGTGTGTCTGGACTGCGGTACGGGCGTGGGGCAGCACGGGGGAGACCCTCCGGATCCCCCGGGGCTGAAGGGCAGATCCGCCCCACGGAAAGCGGCAGCTGTTTGCAAATTGTGCATGCAGATCTTAAAAAAAAAAATACAATTTGGCCCTTAATGTTCTTTTGATGTATTTTTTGGTATGCAAATAAGGCTTAATTTCTGAACTTCGAACAGTTTGCAGACTAGTTTATTAGCGTTGTATTATTAAGTCGTATACTCCTGGGGTCAGAGCGAGGCATTTGGAAACCTCAGCGAACATTATTGATATTGTTAAACAAAGTCAAGAACTTCAGACATCTGGTATTCCCCACAAAAGCAGACAATCAAAACAAAGGCATATTTGTAATCATACTCAGTAGTCTTTTTATGTGAAGTAATTACTAAAATAATCTGAAGACATGGATCAGATTATTAATGAAAATTATAGCCCGCAAACTACTGTAATATACATCTCTACCTTTCATAAAACAGACGGGAAACTGTATAATGTAATGAATAGCCCTGGGGTTGTGCAGTGCCAGAATTCGTACTTTGAAATCTGTTGTCTCAGCTGCTGAGCTCTGAGGGGAGCAGTAGCAGCCCCACTGCTGATGGGGCTGGGCTGGGAATTCCAACTCAGCTCTTGCTGTCTGATGTACTGATTTCGCTTTTTTTTTTGCACTAAAGAAACGAAGTGTGAGTTATTAATTAATTCCTTTTAAGATAAACATTTGTATGCAGATAGCCGGGTAAAATTCAAAATAAGGTGGGAAAAAATCTAGGGCTTGTTTGCCTGTGTTGACACAGGAAGAGGCCACGAGTGG
>VWYH01000796.1:99815-116194 GCA_013399365.1 Pampusana beccarii | reverse complement strand
ATTACCTGGCTGCTCTTCAGCACAGACAGCAACATTTTTGTCAAGAAATGGGAGAGAAAAGCTTTTAGCTCCATTTCTAAAGCAACTGTCACAGCCTCTGATCTGGGAAAGCGATTTGCTGCACGTGAGACAGACTGCGAAAGTGTCAGTCTGCAAGAGCAGGATCCTGGGACTCAGCTTTTAACTGGAACAGCTTCAACAAAATTGGCACAGGGATGCAACCCTGGCAATTAAAAGTAGACAGGAAGTTCTGAATATCATTTACTATCTTCAATGAAATAGTATCTCTTTACTAAATAACTCAAAACATCTATTTCCCTTTTCTTATAAACCCTTTTAAAAAAAATATTCTCTGAATTATTTTCCTTCTTGGCTCTTGCTCGGAAGTTGACGTTTTAAAAGCTTCATAGACTCTTTAGCGAGCTTCTGAACCACGGACTCCAACCGCCTTTCACTTACCGGGCATTTTCCAGACAGGGGTGTTGAGTCCAGATAACTCTCTTACACCCAAGGCTTCTGATGGCATCAATAACCCCACGTTTTGAAGTGTGAGCAGAGCAGCGCTGGGGCCCGGCTCCCTCCCTCCCGTGGGTGGGAGGTGGATGGTGTTGGGTGCGAAGGCCGAGGTTTGGGGCACACGAAGGATTCTCGCTGTGCTCTGCCTTGCTGCCGGCGTTGTAAAACGTCATCGAATGCCCACGTTGTGCTAAACGCCAGCCTAGTTTTACCCGGGGTGTGGCCAAGCCTGGCTTAGGACGCTAGTGAGGAAAAGAGAAACTTCTTTGTATCAGTTAAGACCTGATTCATAACACTGTGTGTTTAACCGAGAAACTTAGTGGATCCAAATCTCGCACTTGGGAAGTAACTTGCAGAATCAATTAGCTATTAACATCCTTGGTGACCGTTTTAGAACAGTTTCAGTGGAGAGGGTTCTGCTTTCTCACCCGGCTGGCATTCTGTCCTTTGAACAGATGAAAAATCAAAATGTCAGTCCCGCAACTTTATTTTTTCTGCTTTGAACCCTCTCAAACTCTCAACCTGTTTCCTGATATTTTTTCCTTCGGTTTTTATTTGCCGCTGTCCTGCGGGGTGGCTCTGAGCACTGCTGTTTCAATTGAGAACAGGGCAGATTGCCCAGACCTTTTCCTCCTCCTGGGGGCAGCTCTGGGGGTGTCACACACGGGTTTTGTCCTGGACGCCCCAGGACCGCGCTGCACGTCACCAGTTTGCTGCACTGGATGCAGGGGGATCTCTGAAGCATGGAAATGAAAGAGAGGGATTAGACAGAGAGCAAGGCTTTAGTCGCTCCATGTGTGGATGCAATTAAGGGGTAAATGTTAATTGCACGGTTCGGGCTGGAGGGGGAACACTTGCACAAGGAGCTGGGCAGACTCCGCAGCACAGGCAGAGCTTGAGCGATCGGGAAATACAGCGCGAACCGCATCCTACCCCCTCGGTATTGCAAGGTGGAGGATTTAATTGCAATCACTCCGATTATCCAAGCGCCGTGGCTGTTGGAGCCGTCCCCGGGTGACAGCCCAGCAGGTGCGGGGGTGTCCCCATGCTGGGGACACAGGGGCTGCTGTGGCGCTGCCGGCTCCGGAGATCAGGGACAATCTTGGTGCTTCTGTGGGTCTGTGTTCCATCTGCAGCGCTCCTGAAACTTCACAGGCCTCTCACTGTGCAATTACAGGAGGATTTTAGGCTGATTATACATTAAAAACTCCCCTCTATAAAGAAATTCAAAGATCAGAGACGTTTTCTTTTAAGTATTACATTGAAAATTGAATACTCCTGCTGCTTATTACAAAACGTTTCTACAAGGCACTACGGAACTCTTTGTATTTTCATTGTTAAGATTTTTTTTTCTTTATTTAAACATTAAATCTGAACACTTCTCTTTTTTTTTTTTACTGAAATGCATGTTATGGAAGATTTAATTACAGCCGGAGCAGAACGCACAGTCACAAGTCATTGTTACGGATCGCATTAACAGGACTGAGAGAATCAAAACCAAACAAAAAATAAATGACATTTTTGTCCTTCAGATCTGTGAAAATGTGAATGCAAATTCTATAGCCTTATTTTTCCTGATCCCCACTATTCTCTAATCTCATCCAATATACATTCCCATATTCCGAGTCAGCCTGACAAAGCAGCTTGCTATAAACAAGTTGCATTAGATTGTGTAGAGCACATTTTCCTAGTAAATCCAATTTCACAATCTTCTTTTATTTTTTGGTCTGGTGACATTAGCCATTCCTTACCAGAGAAAACGCTCTCGGAATATTTTAACCGCCGTGTCGTACACGTGCACACACACAGCGCGGCTGCGCGGCACCCCTGCCTTTACACACCCTTCTCTATTGGAAATGAGGGGTTATTTGCCAGCCTCCCCTGGCCCACCCTTCCCTCCAGGCACAGGTAACCAGTGCTCCCAGTAACCATCTCGCTCACCAGTACCGGTCTGGATGCGGCGCATCTGCAGCGCCAGCGTCTGATTTCCCTGTTTGTCTGTGAATGGAGGTGCCTCAAGGTTCATAAATCTGTATGCGGTGGTACGGGTTCTCTAACAGCAATTCATTTTAATTATGCGAGACATAAAAAGACCACCTACAGATGAGACAATGCAGCTGTAAGATTCTCAAGGCTACTACAGGGAATACTTCATAACTGAAGTATGTTTTCCCAAAGGAATTATACTACCATTTGATTTAATTTTTAATTTTTACATTTTAATCAAAAATAGATCAAATGGTGGTGTTATCTCCTGGGAAACATACTTCAGATATGAAGCAGTCCATGTTCCTTTTAAATATGTAAAGCTGCCATTTATGTATAACTCATGAATGACACCCTGTGTTGCAAGCAAATATCACGCAGTGATTTCTATATTGTTGCAGTGACAACACTATAATCATACACAAACAGTGCTACACCTGATTCTACAGAGCAAGTGGCATTAAATAGGACGGACTTAGGAAGTTAATACGATACATATCTAGTGCTAAATAAGAGCCACCACGTCTTGAACGTGTGCCTGTTAACATGGGACCATGTCCTGCGGGGCAGCCAAGTCGCTGAGGTTTCCAAACGCTTTTTTGTTTGGAAACTCCGGTTCAGAAACAGGAGTTTTTTACGTTATAGGAAAACACAGAGGCCAGCATGCGAAAATCGGGATGTGACAGCTCAGACCCAACGCAGACACCCTGCAGAATGGCAAGTGGGTTTTTGAAGTTGGGGACGACCTATAATTTGACAGAGGATGAGGTTCGGATCAATGGACGGCTATTTGATCTTCCTGGGATTTTTTTTTTTGGTGTGTGTTTAAACAGAAAACAAGACGGCCAGCGTTAGGTAAAATATCCCCGCAGCAGCACCTCGCGGTGCTCCTCAGAGCAGTGCGGCCGTGCCCGCGTTCACGTGTGGTAAAACGTCAGGGTGCAGCTCCTGCTTCCTGCCGGTAACTCGGGCAAACCAGCGTGTCAACGTGTGACTAACAGAGGATACCGCATCCTGTCCTCAGAACAACTGCGCGGGGTTCTCAGGAGGGGTGCTGAGGATTTAATACGCACCCCATCTTCCCAACTGATTTACACATAAGCACCATTCGTTTTAAACATGTTATTTTTGACATATGTTGTATAAGGGTAAATTTCTTGTCTCTGTGGCTGGTCACCTACAGCCTGCCTTTAAACCCCCCCCACTACACTCCAGATTTTGTTCTCCCCTCTTTTTGTTAGTAGCCAAGATGACAAGTCAGTGTGTAATTATCATCAAATGAATAGTTAAGCGAACACTAGTACCGTAGTCCAAAGCAACTAAACCTAGCACAAAAATTGTACCTAACACAGGTAATGTGTTTATTACTTTTATATAACACCCCTTGCACATTTGCTCTTGCACTTCTTGCTACTTCAGCCATCAAACCAGGATTAATTCTCGTTTCGTGCTGCAGCCACTCACCTTTATACAAATGGGTGTCTAATACAGCACCAACCAGCCCAAATCCTGGGCATCTATAAAGAGACAAAGTTACTTTACTCTCAATATGTGCAAGAATAGGTGACAAAAGAAAAAAAAAAAAGGAAAAAAAATGAAACAGTATATAATATAAACTACAGTTTTTATTTACCTTTACACCTTGGTATCTGCAGAACGCAATTCATTTACTGACGGAATAACAAAACCACTCAACTTGATACTGTAGCCAAAGTGGTGTTTAATGCTTCTGCTTTTGTAAGTAACAATTTACAAAATACAAAGTTAAAAACATTAGATCGTTTTAAACTGAATTAAAAACAGGCCATATGCTTCCTTTGCTATATACATGTAAATAAAGTATCACTCAGGTTGTGTACAAACCACAGCATTAGGAAATACAGAGTACGTAACTTTTATCAATAAAACAAATTTTCATAGTTATACAAAGTAAAGTCTTACAAAAATAATTTCTGTGGTTCTCCTGCAGATTTGACACAAATCTGGTTTACAGATGTGTGCACCTGTCCCCACCTGTATGGCATTCATCAGTATCTATCACTGCAGCTTCATGACTGAGAAATCCTGAAACAAATCACAAACACAGCACACCTGGTTTTAAAAATGCCATGATTACAAACCTCCAATATATTGAAGTACAGTTTGTTTTCATACTGGCTGATTTATAAACGCGTTCCTTGCCCCAGCAGAAAGCGCAGAGGAAGGAATCGCTTCCTAACCCAGTGATTCCCGTTAAAGTTTACCCAGAGGTGTGTGCATTCTTGTTTGCGAAAAAAGTCAGGCCTGGTGGCGTTTGTGAGCAGCTCAGGTTCGCAGCCAGCGGGAGGGGTCAGGGATGGCTGGAGAACTAAATGAGCGGCAGCTGTTCCGCAAGGACCGAGGGAACTCCGGCTCACAACGCGGCAACACCGCTTGGTTCCCTCTGGGACGCTTCCCACGGACCAGAACTACACCATACACCCATTCAGAACACTCCATCTGCCAGCAGCAGCGCTCCCAGAAATGCAAGTAAAAATCCCTTCAAGCTTTTGTTAGGACTTGTGGCCATTACCAAGGCAGAACGCGGAATAAAGCGGCTCAGCGCAGTCACCCCGCCTTGAACCGCGGCTCCCTGAGCCTGCTTCGTTTCTTCTTCATTTCTTCTTCGTTTCTTCTTCGTTTCTTCTGAATTTCTTCTTCACACTGTAACCCAACTCAAGAAAAACAGAAAGGGGGGGCTGCTATTTTGGCAAACACTAGGAAGAGAGTCCTGACACTGCGCAAATTCAGCATACACTTGAATTCTAGTCACGCTGGAATGACTCTTTAAATATTGAAGATACCAATGTTCAATAAAAAGAGAGAAGTTTAACGTTCCCCTAATAGGCAATGCATCATTTGTATCAACAAACAATAGTGAGGAAAAAATACTGTTGGATACCACTGACATTTTCATAATTTTTGTGATATTTGATGCTCAAGGCTTAGAGCTAAGGCAAGAAAGTCTGGTGCTTCTGCAGTTAAATAACTAAGGGCGATAACCCTGCAATCTGAAATGCTAGGATGCAACAATTAAAACACTTGATTGACTCTGAAGAACAGAAAGATACAGATGCGTTTTCATAGAAATCCTTGCTAAGGAAAAGTATTGCATTTCTGTGTCAAAGTGTTTTTAATGCTCTCATTACAAATTGTGTTATGATGCAGCAGGGACGGTAACTAACAAGTGTTTCTCATTCCTTTTCTATACTAAAGTATTTTATTGACAACTTCCAGTATCACTACGTGATAGTGGTAATTGGGATACGCTGAAAACGAGGGGAGTTAACGTGCCACTACCTAATCTATTCCTACACCTCCTTTTGGAGCTCGTTCTCAAGAGATGAAACTGGTATGAGAACGGGGGGTTATGTAAATATTATTATAGAATTGATTTGACCAATATCCTATATTGTGTTCCTGGAGAATGCAAAAGGCTGTAGTTCAATAAAATACCCCTACTTGTGGCCATTTTACTCCAGTTTACCTTCTGTAGCACGGAATTTAGAGGTTCAAAATGTCCATGTGAATAACACAACTATGAATCAGTTAGACTGGGTGGAAACTGCAGTGTCACATTTTCAAAGAAAAGTACAACAGGCCCATGTTGTAAAGTCCAGAGTAAAAAAATAGGATAAAATTCCGGTGTTTTGTTCAGCTGTACCGATGCAGGAACCTCCGAGGACCGTCCTGAGAGCCAGGGTGATGTGTAATAAAATACCTGCAGGTGTCAGTAACAGCAGGAGGAGTGATACAAAAAGGACATTAAAATGGAACACTGGCACGGCTCCATCAGCCTCTGTAATGCAGCCACAAACCACGACCCATCCTGCGACTTGGGTCTGGTAAGATTTTACAAAAACCAAGTAATGGTTACTCTAAAAGGAGAAGAATTAAAAACAACGTGGCACAAAATCTGCAAGGACCATCAGGAAAACCACTTGGTTTTCATTTTTCCCATTTGCCACACAAGATTAAAGTATGGATAAGTTTAAAGCAAACAGAAGTAATATATCCACAGGTATCTGTGAATTCTTAACACGATGACATTTGAATTATTTCAATGAAAAGCACCCTTTCGGTTTGATGATCTGCAGACGTACCCTGCTGTTTAAAAGGCGATGGCATACTTCTTTGCTCTAATATTAGAGCAGAAAACTCTTCGTCATGGAGTCCAAGTCTCCTTTTGATATCCCACTCTCTAGATACCCCAGATTTTGACAAGAAACTGTTCTATGCATCACTACTTGAGGAAGCGTAACAGGTTTTGAGTAATTTTGCAGTAATGAAGCTTTTAGCCTTTTACCTTAAGCAGCTATTTCAGCTCTGACAGCCCAGAAACTGATGCTTACCCATCCTTTTGTGGCTGCTATTATATTATTACCAGCATTTTTAAAAAACAAGGGTTGGAACATGTAAAAATGAATTGCCCACAATACCATCTAGTTATCTTGGTAGCAAATACGTAATTTCAGTCTTTAGAAAACATTGTGCATTATTATTTTCCACTAACTGATAAACTCTATGTGAGGATACAGGAATTTGCTCATCACACTGTCATCTCAAGTGAGCCCATGTTCCTTTCTAGTTGTGTTTTTTGTGGGTTTTTTTCAGATACTATTGCTTGCATCAACCTGTACTGGGAGCGAGAAGATTCAAGATGAGTTTCAGATCTCCAAGGTAACAGGGACAATACAATTTTAAACTCCACCGTGTTTCTTGGGGATTTGATCTTTTAACCAATTGTACTGTTCTCATGATTGAACAAAATTTTGAAGTGTCTGAAAAAATCTGCACTTTGAAAATATTTGTTTTTGAGGTAACTAACATTTTCATAGGCTTGGAGGAAACATTCTTTCCTAACCAGTCTGTATGGCAATTTAGTGCAGGTCTGCTTTACGGACTTATTTCCACATCTATTACTTAATTGAATTCAGTATTTACATGATACTGGTATATTTAGGAAGAATTTCTCCTTAATAACAGTCAGCTCAGTGCTATCTACAACTCCACACACAATATAGGAAGCATTCTAGGACCGTAGATAAACCTTTGTCTTAAGGTTTTGTAGTCTGCAGCACAACTCCGCTATCTTAGAGTCTAAAAATCCAAATGTATTTAAAAATTAGACAGTGCTATATACTGGGAAAGTGTAGAAGAAACTGCTTGTGACATGGTGGATGACAAGTTTAAGACTTTGGAAACAGATTTGTTCTAATAGTGCAATAACTGGAAAGAGAGGGACTGTCAGATGGTATCTGAACAACTCTGAGGATTTCACAGAGCTGAATTGCTGATTATCTTCACTTTAAGGAGGGTGGCTCCAATAATACTGCTTTTTCTATTCAATAGTCACCTGCACATTCACAAACTCTGCTTGTTATAAACAAACTACAAGTTCACAGTGTGAGATACCTGAATTGGAGGCATATTTTGGATTTAAACATAACTTTCAATAGGATTTTTACTGGCTGAATTTTTACAGCTGAACAGCCATCTAAAAATGAAGACATTTCTGCCTTCCCATTGCTGCCTGCGAATTGAGGGCTGAGCTACAGCTGCAGGCCCCGTACCCATGAAATGCAAGGACCGCTTTCCAAAAGGATCAGAGAAAGCGCCCAGGAGAGACAGGAAAATCTCGTGTATCAACATGACCAGTCCCAGGTGAGGACTGGGCCAAAGGCCAGATCAACCGAACTGCTCTCAAATGTGACATCATTGTTTTTTAAACATATACTGAGCCACCTTAAAAGCAGAAGCGTTTTTTCAAGTGTAAAAACAACGATATTCCTAATTGTGCACTGAAAGAGTAACACGTACAGCTGAGCATCGCACACAGATGCAGCCGCGAGCCATGTCCGGATGTCCAGCTGCACGGGGTTCACCGGCCCGTCTTTAGAATCTGAACAGAAAAGCAGCGCTGCCGATCTGCCGTCTCTCCATTTCTAGAAGCCCAGGATGTGATTGAAGTGCCCCTGAAACAACAAAATTTCACGTCACTAAAAATTCTCTCATCAAAAGGCTTTTTCCTCAGCATACGTTCTCAAACTTTATTTTAAAAGGAACTGACTGTTCCACTAACAACATCACAAATATGCTCTTTTTTTTTTCCCAAGGGACTCATGGACAATTAAAAAGTCTGGACAGTAAAGGGAACGTTCAGGGTAACATGTACAAGCAACGTGAGTTATTATATTGTTTTGCACATGAAGTTAAAATATACCTGTACAGAATATTGACATCACGCCTGTATACCTTATCCTATCCTACCATTAAATGTTTAAAGATTTCGAGGGTAGAACAGAATTTACTTTCCGGTGAGCAACTTTTATTTTAAACTCCCCCAAATCCTACCCAACTTCTTTCTGGTTTCTACCACTTCTTCCTCTTCTTCTGACTCTCTCCCTAAATAGTCCAAAGCAGGCTTATAAAAATCCAACTAAAGTACTACTCTTTTCTCAAATTGTGGTTTAATGCACATCTATTATTCCTTCTGAAACATGTGCTGGTCATTAAGCACAGAAAAAGAAAGAGGTTTAAAAGTTAAGAGAGTAAATGTCACAGTGATGCTGCCTTTAAATACATGTTGAAGTTCACAGCGCTTGCAGCAGTGACACCAAACTCGGTGCTGAGGCCGGCTGGTGTCAGTCGGGTTCCTCACGCGACTCATTAGCTCCCTAAATATTGAGGCTTCTTGATGCAAAACACAAACCTGATGAGACTCCCCACAACAATGAAAGATTGTCTCAGCCCAACATGTTTGACTTGTTCAGTCCGGATGTTTAAATTTATCTGAATTTCCCCACCATCAGAAGAACAGAGTTTCTTACAGAATTTTAACCTTGTTGATTATGAAAAAAAATCACAGCATTCTTTATCCTGCTATCTGTAGGCTCCTCCCTGTTCTGAAGGACTTTCACGATGCATGTGAATCACTGTGACAGTCTCTGACTTTCCTAAAGGGAAATTTTAACTGCCAAGAAAGTTATCTGAGGTCTTACTGGCTTTTTAGACATTATACTCTTAATACAAGCTTTTTATAATTTTAAGAATGAAGATAATTTACTAATTTAATTCCCACCAAATGTATTGAAATACGACCGTGTTATCTGTTATGTTACTGGCCACAAATAACCGACTATCCGAAGAGAACACAATGAACAAGTCTCTGCGATCATCGCCCATAGGCAGAGGGGCTATAGATGGACCACACCGCGGACGCACGGACACCCACACAAGCCCGTTTATCGCAGGGGTTCTGTTTGCTCAGCATGACACGAGTTGAGCTGCACCAGAGCACAATTCTGGCTCTGCATGGCATTGTGGCCAAACCAGCAACCGCTCCCAAGAGGAACGGGGGCAAAGCAGTTCCCTTCTCTCTGCAAAAGCAAACTAGCGGTGCAAAGCACTCATTTTTCTTTTATCTGGATTGCTGCAGCCCCTTGACTCAAATAATGGAGAACTGAATATATATGCTAACTTCATTATTCCATTACCAAACACTGTATGTTATTCCTTCAGCTCTAATTTATAGTTGACATTTTGCAACACACATGGGTAAACTTTTTCCCCCACTACAGGGCACACCACAGAAATCAGAATCATATTTGAAATTGCTCTGCTTTAAGCAAAGCATTTTCTATTTCAGCTCAACAATAGGAGGCTAATTTAGCAAGAAGTCTAGCAAGCAGTTCTACAAGGGCTCCAGATCTTTATAACACTACTTTGAGTTTCCATATTGAAAGCACAGGACGGTCAAGTAGAAAAAATGTTTTCTTTTGAGATTCCCTTTCTCCCTGAGCAAAGTTACCAAGTTGTTTGTGAATACATCACCCGCTATGACCAAACTTGAACACATACCGGTTTGCAGAAGAGGTGAATGTTACCCCTCAACTTATCTGGTGTTTGTCTCAAGTTCATTACTCGGCCATAGGAAAAAAAGACGTCAGGCTAATCTGACTTAAAATAGAAATAGTGTTATGTGGAATTACGATGTTTGTTCTCATGTTACAAAAAAGCAGTCATAATTTTCCAGAATTAAGTAGTGACTGACATAGCAGAATTTTACAAACTCTAATGTTGTCAATGCAATTCTGGAATACAACAAAACTGACTTCCTAATGTGTCAATTTGGGTTTTAATCCAAAGACGTTGCTTTATTTTTTGAGCTTTGATCCCTGAGATGTTCTTGGTGCCCCAGAGGCCGTAACACCTCTGGAAAGTTCAAATTTGGTAACCCACACGTGTGCTCACAGCAGTTTCTATATTCCTAAAGTCAGCCCTGGATCTGGTTTCCATCTTATTTTTAAAGACAAACAGAAATAAATTAACTTGGTAAACACCTTTTCAGTCACAGCTCCTGACTTATGACCGCAACCTGTGTCATAGCATTCAACGGGAATTTTGCCATTAATTCCACCAAATTAAAGATGCTAAGCTATAAGCATTCAGCCTTTCTGAAGAAAAATTCCCTCCCCGCTCTGCTCCCTTTTGGCTCTCCCAGGAACCTTGTGGTGCTTCAAGAGGATGCAAACAGAAGCCAAGAGCAGCTCCCCTACATTTAAGAAGCTTTCTAACAATTTGCATGGGAAAAAAACGGAACTGTGGGAACACCATAACCTCTCTCACTGTTACCGGTCGTTATCTCCTGAGGATTTCGGCCAGGGGAAAAACAGAGGGTGGTTAAGATCAGTTTTCTGTGTCAGTGGGAATTCCAGCGCTGCTCCCGCAGTATTCTGGCACGCTACACAGTGCCACATCACTGTGACTACAGCTACAGATATAAATTTAAAAAAAATGCAGGTTTTACACAGCTTACTTTGAGGATCCTACGAGAAGCAGCTCGGAAGTCAGCGCTACTCAGCTGTCCAAATACTTGCACTGCTGTTCAGAAAAGTCAAGTTGCCTGTGCCAAGCTCTGATTGCTCTTCAGCCACCTCGTTCAAAACTAGCTCGGGTATCCTACAGCGTAATATGTTTAGGCTATGTCTGCTCTTTGGAAAGGAAGTATCCAATTAGAGGAAAAAAAATGGGAGCTAGAAGGGGATTCCTGAATATTTTATGATGATCCAGTAAATCAAGGAAGATATACAAATGGGGCAGAGGAAGTTGTATGTTACTGTTTGCTTTGGTTACTTCCTAAACTCTGCTTCTTGGAGTGAATTTGAAAAATGTGTTTGCAGTCTCCATATTTTCCAGCTGCTGCTGGGAACATATTAGTTTGTGCTCCGCTGGCGTACCTCAGAAATGCTAAATCAATCTGCCTTCTTTTATTTACATGCTTTATTTCTGAGAAATGTAATTGCGGTTTTTATTAACTTTATGTTTTATGGATCTAATACTTAAGAACAAGTCTATCTTTTATGTCACAGAAAGAAGGTTAATATACTTACAGATTCTCCAGCAATACATCTTGGGCAAGGCTGGGCACTGCCTCTGCTTCCGTGGTTTTCAAAAATCTAACCAACAAAAACACATACAAAGCCATCAAGAAAAAAAGGGGGGCAATTATTTGCAATTTTATTATAAAATGAAAGCATTTTAAATGTGCTCTGCTAAAAAATAGATGCCGTTGACAGTGTAAACATACCATTGAATTCTGCTTTGTCTTCGCAGGCCAAGGACCCCAGTCAGCGGAGATTTTCTGTTTCGAATCCAGCTCCATGGCACAGCCGATGAGGAAAGCATCAGCCTCCTTGGGACTGGTTTCTACCGGCTTGCACACTCGCTTCTGAAAGAACCAAAAGCAGTATTTACGCCTCTTCACAAGGCACAAGCCACTGGGTACAAGTTTTCAGGATTTTGTTGTTTCATCCAAGAGGGATCTTGCACTCATTTGGAAGAACAGTAAGTCAGTAAAATCCGGATGACCAGACTTTAGGCGAAATCGCCAAAATGTTGTATTAATGTTTATCACGGCGTCTCGTGCTGGATGAGCAGGGGGATCTGCACATCCCAGTAAAGGTCTCTGTGGCTCAGTTTCGCAGCCTGGGGACAAAGTGCCAGCGGGAGAGGAGCACACTCGCCCTCCGACGTGTCCATCAACGGGGCACATCGGGGCGGCTGCGTGAACGACTGATTACACCAAGGCAACGGAAGGAAAACCCTGAAGCCAGCTCAGACAGCTATGAAGACGCATTTTGTAATGATTTTTGTACCTTTCTCTCAATACTGTCACCTCTTCGCAGCTTTCCATTGCTATATAACCAACTAACATCCTGCTCTCGAGGCTCTAACCCGAGCTGCTCCCTTTCAGGGTTTGACTCTGAATTCCAAAGAGACGCACACGCTTTTGAATTTTTTTCTGATGTCTTTCTGAACAAACTTTGTTTAAGGACTAACAATATTCCATCTCTTTCACAAGATATGATTTCACAGGCAGAAGATGTGCTGCCACAGAACTAACAGACTACTGAAGCATGGAAGCTAAATTTAAAATGTGAATGTGTTATGCAAAAATAAAATGGACGAATACAACAGGAACCTCAGCGGAAAGAAGTTGAAACGAGAACGCTATCAAGGAATACAATGGGAAGTAAATCAAAAAGTGAAATATGTATTGTATTAAGAAAGTGAATAATATAATAACAAAAGGTCTGAGAAGGTCCTCTAAAGACAGACTGCCTTCCACTGGGAAAACATCCTCTTCCCTTTGTTGCTGAAGAACTTGTCCTTTATTATAAAGGTACAGCAGCGTAACTAGCAAGATGTGCGAGATGTAGGAGAAAAGGGGAAAAAAGCCTTACTGCCATACATCAGAAGAAATTTGGCTTATTAAAAATAAATTCAAGGTATTGTTTTTTCGGAGGGTCAAGATACTTCGCATCAGTGACAGGAACTGAGGATACAGAGTAGACGGTTGACAAACCTATCACACCAAGGCAACCTGGGGAAGTTTTGAGCAGAGGCTTCGGAGGAGACTTCACTCGCTGGAATTCCCTCTTGTAGGAAAGAAACGACCAACACGTCAATCCTGCCTGCGCAGAGAGCAGACATCGCGCAGCATCCCCAGTGCCTGTGATTAATAAGGATCAACGAGCTCACTATTCAAAAGGCAAGCACGGATTTCATCAAGATGACTCCTTTTGTTAGGGAATGATCATGCTACATTCCGCTTGGAAACGCAGTGTAAAGAGAAGCAACAGCAAACCATGTACTGTCCTCCAACAGGTAGAAAATAGGTCTCTGCAGAGAAGATATTCTGTAACTTTCTCTTCCAGCTGGGAAGTCCTGGAAAAACTCACACGTTTTCACTGATGCTGAAAGGATAAAGGCCTCACAGATGATGCTTTTCATAAACAGTGAGACAGCTGGTGCAAAACCTAGGTACATCAAAATCACTAACCTAAATGGAACCGAAAATATTTTTTAAAAAGACTACACTTGTCTTTTAAAATTTATTTTTAATTCAGCTGCAAGATTTAAAAGATCCCCTGTAAATTTAATGAGTTCATCACATGTAATTTCTATTTTACCACATTTTTAAAAGCCAGGCTAGCTTCTGTTCTGTATTTCACAGTCTGCTGTCCCATGGGTGTAACCCAGGTCTCCATCCAGCCCAGCTTTACTGAGTTCAGCTCCAGTGGATGCCCTCCTGGAAAGGTCAGTGACGGTGTGTGTAGCTGCTCCCCGTTATCAGACTCTGCTCCCTGCGGAAGGAGGTGCAGCAGGCCCACTTGGCGAAAGCAGAAGGAACGGGAGGTCCTGGTGGGTCCTTGTTCTGGGAAACTTTGCTTGCAGTCCAGTCCAAACCAGAACACGCCATGCGATTAGCCCTAGCCTAGAAAATACGTTATTCTTCACTGGCCTCTAAATTCAAATACTTTAAAACCAGCATTGCGTCAATGAGCTCCATGCTAAAGCACGTTTCTGAAATATGTGCAAATAGCTACGGCAAGGTACGAAAGACAAAAGGAAATCCCATGTATGTATATATAACATAACGGTAGTAGCTGAGGGAGGGCACAAAAAACTGCAGGGAATCTTCCCCAGTTACAACAGCTGCTAGCACAGGACGCTCCATGACAGCAACATCAAATAAGAGGGTGATTAAGACCCCAAAATCATTGTGTCCCCAGACCCAGGGATCAGTCTGGCCCTGCTTGCTTAGGTTTGCAGAGCTGAGTTCGGGGCTCCCCTCCCCAGCGGCTGAGGCAGCGATAACATCTCTGCCAAGGTCGGGTACAGCGTTTGTAATGACTTCAAGCTCCAGTTCTGGCAATGGCTTAAAACCTAAAAAGAACAGAATCCCAAGGAGAAGAGCGACAAATGTTTTGATACTAGACCTAACACATGCAAAACTCTGTATGGCGTGACAGCTGTACAGGATACAAAGTAAAGCGACTTGTCTGCATTGCCACTTGGGCTCATGTGGTTAGCCAAAATCAAAAATAGAAAATAGTTGTCCATTCCTTGGCTACGAAGTCCTGCAGGACAGTGACCCGGCACCAGAGGGTGGGGAGCACAATCTGAGCACCTCAGCAGTCAGAAAGGTTCCGGGTGGGTGTTTGACCTCGTGTCTGTGATCGACCACGTGCCTGCAGCAGCTCGACTGTTCACTTCAACACACCGGACTGTGATGACTCAGTTCTAATCTGGACCGCAACAACTGCTCTTACAGAAAAAAACAACCTCTAATGTCTCTACGTAGAAAGTGTTCTGAGCTGTAATAAGAAAAGTTGTTTAAAACTACCTTGCAGAGCAGAATACACGAGTCAAGCTCTCCACATCTTGGTGACAGCAATTCTGAGTCGCTGTCATAGAAGTTTGAGAAGAATTTTACCCGGTCTCCAGACAGCTGGCTCATTAATGCTTTCATTAGTGGACAAACCGCAATTCATGAAAGGGAAGAAGTTACTATTTGCCTCTCTAACCTGAAAAACAGGAGAAAGAGAAATTCCTTCTTTTCTTTGTAACCTTGTCAATCACAGTCAGAAAATTCACTGAACAGATGGTCCTCTTTCTCTCCGAGAACAGCATTTCTCGGATACGTGAGGTCAGCCCCTAACAACACAAGTTTTTGCTAAAGTTCGCACATGAACAGGGATGATCAGGTAACAGTGGGGAGAGAATCTGAAAGCCAGGGTAAGTTTTTTCTTGGGACTGCTGATGACTTCTGCAAAGTTAAAGGAAACCCTTAACTTCTGCAAACTTAACATCTTGGCACTTCCTAGGAAGAACGATGCTCACAAGGTGGTGGATGAGATGCCTTGTTGGAATGAATCTGACTGGAGAAACTTACATGCTGGGCTGAAATGGAAAACTATTCCAGAAGCGCAACATACGAGCGCTACACACACTGTTCTTATGAGGCACATCCTGGAGCCAGGACCACAGAAAATAGATAGCGGTAATAATTAATAATGCCACCTGCTAAAAGGGGTATCAGCCAAAGAAAAAAAAAAAGGCAAACCTTGTTTAGTGAAATTCCACTTAGGACTGTGTGTGCAGACCCTGTCTGCAGGCAGGCTCAGGGCTCGATGGCATTTACAGACCACGAAGTTCCAGCAGCGGTACCAGGTGCCCCCAGGTTCCAGTATAGGTTGGGGAACGAGCTGTTGGAGAGCAGAGGAGGGGAAAGGGACCTGGGGTCCTGGGGCCAGCAGGGTGCCCATGAGCCAGCACCGGGCCCTTGTGGCCAGGAAGGCCGATGGGACCTGGGTGGATGAGAAGGGGGTGGTCAGTAGGTCAGAGAGGTTCTCCTGCCCCTCTGCTCTGCCCTGGGGAGACCACATCTGGAATATTGTGTCCAGTGCTGGGCCCTCAGTTCCAGAAGGACAGGGAACTGCTGCAGAGAGTCCAGCGCAGCCACCAAGATGCTGAAGGGAGTGGAGCATCTGCCGTGTGAGGAAAGGCTGAGG
>VWYH01000796.1:65103-98753 GCA_013399365.1 Pampusana beccarii | reverse complement strand
GCCGTTTCCTCTGCTCCTGGCGCTTGTTCCTGGGGAGCAGAGCCCGACCCCCCTGGCTCCAAGCTCCTTTCAGGCAGTTCAGAGATCAGAAGGTCTCCCCTCAGCTCCTGTTCTCCAGCTGAACCCCCAGCTCCCTCAGCCGCTCCCATCACACTTGGGCTCCAGCCCCTCACCAGCTCCGTTCCCTTCTCTCCACTCGCTCCAGCCCCTCCACGTGCTGCGTCATCACCATCAGTTTTACAAATTTGGGGTTTATTAACTTTCTGAGCATTTCTTAAATCGGTAACGAAAGGATGAAAAGCTGGGCAACAATTTCAAGAGATCTTCAAATATCCAGTAACCTCTGTACTCTCCTTTACATCCTGCACTGGCTGGGAATCATGTTGAATGCAGGGTAGGCTTAATTTTGGGGTTTGGTGGCATTAAACACAAGACAATATTATCTGAGACCTTTGTGTTTGTATGTGTGACTTCGTGTCATTTACAGTCACATTTCTGTGCCTCCAGGCTGCGGGAATGCCAGAGCATCACAGAACAAAACACATGTGAAAGTACCTGTGGGCTGGAAATGGCTTCAAAGTTGACACACACTCTTCCCTGGGAAGGGTAAAGAGGCGTTTTCTGTCTGTCTGTTGGAAAAAACACCATGAAACCTGGGTCTGCCTGTTAAGCGTGTGTCAGTAACTGCTTTATGAACAGCAGTAACAGTTCATCCATTCAGGAAACAATGGGATCAAGGCATCAGTGATTTCAGCTTCTGTTGTAATTAGATTTTTCCCAAAGAACTAAACCTCCTTTAGAGTCCCAGGAAAGATCAGATGCCACGTGGAAATTACAGACAGAAAACTACACGTGCCCAGCATCGTGTGCATCACCGAAGCCAGGGAATAACAACTTCACTCCTCAAATACATCCCACTGTGCTGAGGGTAAGGACTGAACAGGAGTTTCTTTTCTAGAGGATGACGCTCTACTTTAATGAAGCCAAGGTGTCTTCTGCACCCTCCATCTCCTACCAAAAGGGGAAACCAAAACGTAAGGGAGGAGGAGTGACTGAGCTGAGTTCAACAGTGCTCGTCACTCGCTGCCACTGCATGTCACAGGTAAAATCAAAGTCCTTCATTTTACTTTTGCTGAGTGCTGAGGCCATCCCGGGACGATACCCTCAGTCAGGAGGGCGTGAGAGTCTGCTCTGCTAAACCAAGCTGTTTTGCAGGTGAGAACATGTATTTTCAAGCTATCCCTGGCATTCGTTCCTTCTAGAGCTTATTCTTCACTAGGGATCCAGTTGTACTTACAGTAGATGCTCTGCCACGTTTGAGCCTGAGGCCGTATCACAAAAAATAATCCACAGATTTTTTTCCTTTTTTTTTTTTTTTAGTTTAGCATTTGACATGCCTGATAGAAAAATAACCCTAAAGCTGGGTAATCTAGTCTGTGGAACATCAGTTGTTTCAGAGTTTGAACCAAACTCAAATCCATCTACATGAAATCAGATTTATTTCATTATTTCACAGCCACCTTCCAATTCCACCTCCAGAGTCTATTTATGTGGCTTGCCAGTATAGCTACTAATAGCATTGTGGACTGGTTCCCTTTATCCTCACGTTTAGAACAATGGGGTGCACTATGAAAAACAAGCATTTTGTGACACATCCATCTAAATGTGTCAGCGTATGGCAGGGGATCCTTTTCTGCAGGTGCAAGGTTTGCAAATGGCAGTTGCACTAGAAAAGTCTCATCTGACATACAAACCGTGGAGCTACGTGGTGTGAGCAGAATGAATAGCCATGTTCTGCCTACGCAGATATTTTGCTGAATAAGAAAAAGCTCAGCTTTGGAAAGAGTATGAGAAAGGGTGTGAAAGCTCGCTTCAGTGAGTTGTAGAAAAGGAGTCATGCAAATCCAAAAGGGTGATCTTGGGGAGTGATTAATCGCTTATGCTGTGAAGACTGCATGGCCTGAAGTAAAAATGCAAATGCTACAATCACCAGATTTTAGGAGTTCAGTAGCAATGGTAGAGGATATATAATTTACAAACCTTTTCAAGACATCCTGGGAACCAGGAGGCTAGAAGCAAAAGACATTCTGATCTTTACGTGAATACACCTCCAGATGCAATGTCTTGTGTTTTCAGTTAGGGATGCGCCTTGTCTTCTGCAGATGAGACCTGGCCAAAAAAACCCCCAAGCCCCCCAGCAAAGGAACGAGGATTTACTTTGGTCATCAGAGGCAGCTTGTTGCCATCCACAGACTATCAGCTTGATTTGCACTTGCTAAATTTGTAGACCTTTGCCTCTTGGGCCTTTTCTGACTTTTATTTGAAGTACTTTCCCCACCTCCTTTTTTTTTTTTTATTTAGAGAAATTAGCTTGTACCACCCCAAACTCCCAGACCCACAAGTGTTCTCATTCTCTCCGTTGCTCAATTTTTTCCCTTTCCTCCCTTTTCTTTCCCTGCTGCTGACTCCATCCTTCTGTGTGGTACCAGGTAATTTATAAAGACAATAATTTCACAGAATCGTTCGCATTTGAAGGGACCTGCTGAGACATTCTAGTCCAAGTCCCTGCTCAAGCAGGGTCCCCCCAGCAGGTTGTGTGTCCTGGGGGGTTTTGAGTATCGTTCTTTTCTACACCCTTGGTCCAAAGCTGACTGCTCTCTTTAGGTCTTCAACTGGGACCTTAATTTTACTGTTTTCCCAGACAAAAATGCCAGTATTTCCATGTTTGCTGTATTTCATTCCCTGCTAAATGTCCCCTCATTTTGTTTTATTCTGTGTATACAACTCTTACTGACATTTAATCAAGAAAACTAGTGACCTGTCATAGCCTTTTCCCACTGCTATTATACCAGGACCTGACATGCCTTACAGTGAATTCTTGTCTTGTTTCCGAATATTTGCTCTTTGTTTTGCAGTGTTCATACTCCACAATCTCTGCAACTCCCAAACCCATATATTCTTCCAGACCTAACTTTTTCATTTTAGCTTGTGTCATGCATCCAAAAGTCCAAATATAATGCTGGTCCACGTTTGCTTATCACAAAAGGCTTTTTTTCAGAACTCTGTTATGCATTCTTACCATTGTCAGTGCCCTCTTCTTGGCTCCTACCCTCTAATGATTATGAGTTTTCTATCCTTGTCTTCTGAATCTGTCGTTTTCACCCTTTATGATTATATCACACATTCTTATCCCATCCAAGCTTTTTTTCCTCTTCGCATTCCAGGCTCTCCACACATCCTGAACAGAAGGAGACCGTAAAGACTCCTTCCAGGAACCAACGAGCATGGTGGGAACATGTGGTTGCACCCACGAAGCAAATCTCATCTTTGCTTCTGTGAAAGCAGGTTGTCACCCCGGGATCTCTCTTGCTACACAACTGACAATGCTGCCTTGACTTGCAACGATTTTTTAAGGAGGGAGAGAACCTTATGTGTTAATCACATCAGCCAGTAGTCACAGTCAAGGCCCTTAGGGAAAAAACAACACTCAAAAATAAAAAAAATGTTATCAACAAAAGTAATCTGGTTTAATATACATTTTAATTTGACTTTGAATGCAACCATTTCCTTTAACCAGAGGGTTTTTTTTTCTAAGATCAATCTCCATTTGTACAGTCTAGTAAATCTCACCAGTTTGGATGCCCAAGAATCTGGTTTTGCAAGAACCAACAAAAATACGCTATTTTTAATCACTCTGTATAAGTAAGGTGCCAAAATACTGCATAATAACAAGTCTTTTGTAGCAAAGGACAGACTAAATTCCTAAAGTATACATGATGATCTATCAGAGCAAAGGTTTTAACCAGATAAAACAAAAAGGTGTTGCTTAGGCATATTCTAAAAGTATTAGTTTTTATTTTACACAGTATATATACTCATAAATACTATTTCTGTATCAAAACATAGCTTTTATATATCCTGAATACTTAGCAACTTGCAGCTACATTAATTTCTTCCAACTGGAATTACATAGTCTCTCTACTGCTATGTCTTTGTCTAAGTAGAGCTCAGGAAAATGGTATTAAGCACTCGTAACTTTTCTGCCACACATAAAGTCGTGGGCTCAGGGACTGGCTAGAATGAGAATTATGTTAAAACACATCAATATTTTACGGGGAATTCCCAGCTTGAATATAACAGAATAAAACCCGCGTCTGTAAGGAATACGCACTTCGGTACTTCGGCACTGCAATATGGTAATTAGCAAATGTAAACCGAGACACAATTCTTTTCTAAACTGACTTATTCCAGCAGGGCTGGAAAATACGAGTGGCGCCCGGGAGAGGCCGCCCGCGCCAGCACCGTGTGCCGCGGCCTCGGCCTCGCTTTCCTGACCGTTCGGATCCGGCCTCTGCAGCCCAGTCCTTCGCAAGCCGAGGTGAGCAGTAGATCAACCGGGTGCGATGGGAGCCTTGCCAGGTTAATTTGGCCCGCTGCCCGCTGCTCAGCGTGGAGCTGTCGAGGCCCCGGGGTTCCCAGGGCCCCTGCTGCCAGCTACTCCATATGGGATGCCCAGAAATATAGCCGAACGGTGCCGAGATTTAGTTCTCCTGCGTCTCAATGGGCCTATCCATTGTTTTTTACCTTCCAAATGAACCTTGAAAAGGTCTTGTGAACCTTATTAAAGAATGAGGTTTTAAATTATGTGACATAGCTGTGGTTGACACAGGCTATGGAGGACATTTATTTCCAGAAGTTCCATCCATCCTGCAGTTGCTCCTAAAGTGACACAAATCATGTCACTGAGCTGTGGCCCACAGATGAAAAAGTTCTTTATCCTCCATCCCATATTGTGTTGACCCAAACGGTGTCTGGACCACGACCTGCGCTGAATTCCTTCGCAGAAAAAAGTACCTCCATGTGCCAGGCAATGGGGCCAACAATATGGACAACAAAAGATAAAACAAGAGTTATCGGATCATGACAGCGTGTTTTCTTCTTGAAAAATTACAGTCTTTTCCAACAATACAAGCCTGTCTTCAACACAGCAGAAATGCTTCGATCAAACCGAATGCACTTTTTTTGTGGTACTAGGGAACTTAGAAGGCAAAAGAATTTACCATTAGAAAATGGATTTGTTTGTGGAATTACTTATAAATGGCAGAGCACTGTGTCTTCTGCCACTCTGCACAGTCTAAGGCTTTTCGTTGGTCACAAAATATGATTTGAGATACTTCTTACACTCTGTGAGTGAAGGTTGGTTTGATTTCTTAGCAGTAACAAAAATAAAAACCAAATATTTTGGAATGAAGCAGAAGAAAAGAGCTATCAGTACTATCAATTCATCTTAACACCCAAAACATGTTAATAAAATAATCAAGTCCATTCAACAGAAAACTGAATCATGTTCTGTGGACAAAGGGAATGCGAGGGGGACTTTATTTGCCATTTGCTTGATGTTCTGGATTATTTAATATGGCATCTAAAATCAAATTGGGAAATTTGTAGCACTTATTTCTCTAACAGAAGAATTTGGAATTTAAGCAAAATTATTTTATTTGAAACAAATATTTTATGGGGAAAAAAGTACTTTTTTTTTTCCTTGTTTAGTGACAGAAAGGAACAGTAATTGTTAACAGCTCTGAAACTCAGCAAAGTATGGTATAAAATCCCAAATATGCTTTCCCCAAAGTTCTTCTATTCTTAACAGATTTCTGGTTGTGCTGCTGATTTTCTGTCACGTTAAAATGTGAGAGTAAATACATAGAATTCGACTTTCTTCCCTCCCTATCCTAAATCATCTGAGAGATGTAGCAATCAGTAAACGGAGCTGAGGTTCTCAAACTTCTTATCATGCCTGTGAAATTTTTTTGCATTGATGCTTTTGTCACAACTCCAGTTAAAACAACCGTATAATCATGAAGATGAACAAATTGTGCTGATCTCGCTTCATGATTCATACACTGTTTTAGAAGAAAATTTAAATAGTTCAGATTTATTCTGAAAGTTTGGCTCTAAACTGGAGTGGGGTTTTGGTTGTGTGTGGTTTTTTGGTTTTGTTTAGTTTTTTCTTTTTTTTCATTTTTTTTTCTTGTTTTGTTTTGTTTTGTTTGTTCTGGTAATGCAGCCAAGTAATAAACATTGAATAGATAAACATAAAGAAGACTTTATCAAAATTTCAAAATTTTCAGATACATCTTCCATTTGCTGCTTTTCAAAAGTAATGGAAAAACATCCGTATTGTTGAATAATGAAGATTTAGGGAGGTCTGGAACAATCTTGAAGTTGAATCTATTTGTAGTCCGCCTGGTACTTTGGTGTCGCACACTGATTTCTGGTCTTTCCCTTGAGTGGTTTGTGCACCGTGGTAGGAATGTACTTTATGCCAACTAGAATTTGTTTCTGTCTATAAACACAAACCACGTTCTTTTAAACCTTTTTTCTTTTTCTTCAAAAGTACTTACATGGGTTTGTTTTCTTAGAAACATTATTTGAGAAAAGACAGTAACTCAATTGAGTTATTAATATTTTCTTTCAGATTAATTTCTGTTGTGCTTTTTGAGAATCAGATAAAATATGGTTGATGATTAATATGTCAAAATTTTACATTAATTTTATAAGAGTGGGATCCTTTATGATCATCTTTTTAGCAGCAGAGAGACAAGACAGTAGAATCAGAAGCTGCATTATTTTGTTAATACAAGTGTTAATTATTGCTAATTTTTTGATGGTGAAGACAAACCAGAGGTCTTGTTTGTATTGGTAAGTTCCGGAAAATTTAAAATTGTTCAAGATATGGATTTTCCATTTGACATTAAAAGCTCTTCTGGATATTTCCATCCAGAATTAGGCGTGGTCTTTGTATCATGAGCAGGCACCTTTAATGCATATCAGAATGGTCTCTGTATTTAGCTAGCTCACTGGTTAAGCTTTTTGATTTTTCTTAAAATACATGGAAGACATGGAAAATAGAGCGCTTGTTCACAATGATAATGCAATTTGTGATTTTTCTTTCAACTGACGTTACCAGGTGTCATTATGGCCATGCAGAGCCATTAACAACTGCAAAAACTGCGACCAGCCTCAGTAACGAAACACCTTTATTAGTGTATACAAGTGTATTGAAGAGAAGCTGCTAGATTCATGTATACTGTGATTAAGTTACAAAAGATGTACCCATCATTAACCGATGACATGATGAGTGCTTTCTGACCACCTGCAAAACGAGGGGATCTTTTTCAAGTTTTAGATCCTTCTGCGTGACAAGAGGGGGACAGGAGATTAAGTGATACATTGTTTAGAAGCAGAGTGCTTAATTTATATTTAACTAATAATTGATAGAAGTATTTTAAGTAAGAAACTAACATCATCAGTTGTTTCTTAGTATAGATGTATGTCAAAATTTTCAAAAATTGTTCTAATAAGCTAATAATTAATAGAAGTATCTTAAGTAAGAAACTAACATCAATTATTTCTTAGTATAGATGTATGTAAAAATTTTCAAAAATTATAATGCATATGTAATCATGTGAATATAAGCAATGCAAGAACATCCAGTCTTTGGAGCCCTGATGGAAGATGGTCTCCAGTGTTCCCCAGCGCTGGTAAAATAACCAATGCCGCTTGACGGTATAATTGACTCTGCTATCAAGTTCATTTCTCCGTTTCAGTGTTATCTTTAGATTCATGTGTGTTAATTTCTCGGTGGCACCAACACTGCGCCCACCCATGACACCGGCCCGCGCATGCGCGGGTGCGAGGGCGGGGTGGCGCATGCGCGGGCCCGCCCCACGTGACCCGGCGCGTCTCCCCGTTCCGGCCATGGCGGCGGGGGCGGTGGCGGCGGCGGGATCCGCCGAGCAGTTCCAGCAGCTGCTGCAGCACAAGGACGGGTGAGCCGGCACCGGCGGGACGGCACCCGGGCGGGACAGGGGGCGGCCTGCCGGGCGCTCAGGGAGCGGGGCCCGCTGCCGGGGAGACCCCGCTGCGGGCGGCCTGACTGGAAGGGCCGACCCGCCGGGCCTCGGGCCCTGGGGGAAAAGGGCCGTTTGGGTTTGTCCCCATCTGGCTCAGAACGTGGCTGAGCTGAGGGCAGCGGGCCCGGGGCCGCCTCCGGGCTGGATCGGACCTTCGCGGGGAAATAGAGGAAACCCGAGCCCATAGGTTCGATAAGGGCTTCGGTTTGGTTTTTTGGCCGGTTATGTTTTAAGCACCCTTTTTCTGAGGTGCAGCCGGTCAGTCTGTGGGAAGGCTGGGGCGCTCAGAAGCTGCAGCTTTAAACCCGCTTGGCAGGAAAATTGTGCAAACCTGAGAAGTTTTTTCTCCTGAGCCCTAAGGTGTCAGCAAAACAATCGTTGTACATTTTCAATGAAAACAGCAGCATTAGCTCGTTTATTGAGCAACAACACGAAGCTAAATGGTTCAGTTCTTGTGCAGCAGGGAGAGTTCCGCATTGATCTGGTTTTATGCTCTAATGGGGTAACGAGGCTCTCTCCATTGGCAGCTCAGTGTGGGGACACCGATTGTCACCACTGGGCTCTCGGTCTGATGTTATAAGTCTTGGGCATTGATCCTTTGAGGGCAGATTCTGTGCACAGCTTTGGTAGGAAAGACTTGCAATAGCTGCTATAAAGAATAACAAATACTCAAGAGCCTAACTGCAGCAAGACAGGTTTGGTTGTGAGTTTTGCTTGTTTGTCGTGTTGAATCAAAAGTGTAGTAACTATTATTATAATCTTTTAGTCCACTAGCTGAGGGTGTATTTAACTAGGCCTTGTAGGGCATATTGAAGTGATGTGTCAAAAACATTTCCATGGCATTTAACTGCCGCATTAGCAAGTGGCCTTTGAATGAGTAAAGAGAGAAAACTGATTAAATAAGCGGTTTAAAAAGGGATGATGAAACTGCCAGTATTGCACTCTTAAAGACAGCGTAAGGAAGCATGGAAAAGTTTTGGTTATGGGAGGAAGAAACTAGATTCTCTAAAACTTGCTGCATGACTGTAAGTTTTCTTTTCTGGAATTATTCTTCAAATGAATTGAGTGGGGACATCCCAGAGGAAATTCACATCTCACACTCACTGAGACGTTGACATGAAAATGGCTTCAGGAACAAATACAATATTTTGAAGTTATTTTCACATCACACACCTCACTCTTCCTAATTTTCACATTCCCTTTGTCCACAGAACGTGTTTCAGTTTTCACTTCAACGGAGTTGATTATTTTATGAAATTTTTTTTGATGCTAAGATGCACTGATACTGCTGATAGCTCTTTTCTTCTGCATCATTTCAAACTATTTGGTTTTGGGTTTTGTTGCTGCTAAGAGACCAAATAAATCTGCATTTACAGAGTATATGAAATACCTCAGATCACATATGTATGTATATGTGTGTATATATATATATATATATATACACTTATTTANAAATTTTCAAAAATTGTTCTAATAAGCTAATAATTAATAGAAGTATCTTAAGTAAGAAACTAACATCAATTATTTCTTAGTATAGATGTATGTAAAAATTTTCAAAAATTATAATGCATATGTAATCATGTGAATATAAGCAATGCAAGAACATCCAGTCTTTGGAGCCCTGATGGAAGATGGTCCCCAGTGTTCCCCAGCGCTGGTAAAATAACCAATGCCGCTTGACGGTATAATTGACTCTGCTATTAAGTTTATTTCTCCGTTTCAGTGTTATCTTTAGATTCATGTGTGTTAATTTCTCGGTGGCACCAACACTGCGCCCGCCCCTGACACCGGCCCGCGCATGCGCGGGTGCGGGGGCGGGGTGGCGCATGCGCGGCCCCGCCCCACGTGACCCGGCGCGTCTCCCCGTTCCGGCCATGGCGGCGGGGGCGGTGGCGGCGGCGGGATCCGCCGAGCAGTTCCAGCAGCTGCTGCAGCACAAGGACGGGTGAGCCGGCACCGGCGGGACGGCACCCGGGCGGGACAGGGGGCGGCCTGCCGGGCGCTCAGGGAGCGGGGCCCGCTGCCGGGGAGACCCCGCTGCGGGCGGCCTGACTGGAAGGGCCGACCCGCCGGGCCTCGGGCCCTGGGGGAAAAGGGCCGTTTGGGTTTGTCCCCATCTGCCTCAGAACGTGGCTGAGCTGAGGGCAGCGGGCCCGGGGCCGCCTCCGGGCTGGATCGGACCTTCGCGGGGAAATAGAGGAAACCCGAGCCCATAGGTTCGATAAGGGCTTCGGTTTGGTTTTTTGGCCGGTTATGTTTTAAGCACCCTTTTTCTGAGGTGCAGCCGGTCAGTCTGTGGGAAGGCTGGGGCGCTCAGAAGCTGCAGCTTTAAACCCGCTTGGCAGGAAAATTGTGCAAACCTGAGAAGTTTTTTCTCCTGAGCCCTAAGGTGTCAGCAAAACAATCGTTGTACATTTTCAATGAAAACAGCAGCATTAGCTCGTTTATTGAGCAACAACACGAAGCTAAATGGTTCAGTTCTTGTGCAGCAGGGAGAGTTCCGCATTGATCTGGTTTTATGCTCTAATGGGGTAACGAGGCTCTCTCCATTGGCAGCTCAGTGTGGGGACACCGATTGTCACCACTGGGCTCTCGGTCTGATGTTATAAGTCTTGGGCATTGATCCTTTGAGGGCAGATTCTGTGCACAGCTTTGGTAGGAAAGACTTGCAATAGCTGCTATAAAGAATAACAAATACTCAAGAGCCTAACTGCAGCAAGACAGGTTTGGTTGTGAGTTTTGCTTGTTTGTCGTGTTGAATCAAAAGTGTAGTAACTATTATTATAATCTTTTAGTCCACTAGCTGAGGGTGTATTTAACCAGGCCTTGTAGGGCATATTAAAGTGATGTGTCAAAAACATTTCCATGGCATTTAACTGCCGCATTAGCAAGTGGCCTTTGAATGAGTAAAGAGAGAAAACTGATTAAATAAGCGGTTTAAAAAGGGATGATGAAACTGCCAGTATTGCACTCTTAAAGACAGCGTAAGGAAGCATGGAAAAGTTTTGGTTATGGGAGGAAGAAACTAGATTCTCTAAAACTTGCTGCATGACTGTAAGTTTTCTTTTCTGGAATTATTCTTCAAATGAATTGAGTGGGGACATCCCAGAGGAAATTCACATCTCACACTCACTGAGACGTTGACATGAAAATGGCTTCAGGAACAAATACAATATTTTGAAGTTATTTTCACATCACACACCTCACTCTTCCTAATTTTCACATTCCCTTTGTCCACAGAACGTGTTTCAGTTTTCACTTCAACGGAGTTGATTATTTTATGAAATTTTTTTTGATGCTAAGATGCACTGATACTGCTGATAGCTCTTTTCGTCTGCATCATTTCAAACTATTTGGTTTTGGGTTCTGTTGCTGCTAAGAGACCAAATAAATCTGCATTTACAGAGTATATGAAATACCTCAGATCACATATGTATGTATATGTGTGTATATATATATATATATACACTTATTTATATTTTAAGGTCTCCCCATTCCTGGATGCTGTTAGAACTTTAAAAAATGCATTGGCTGACTTAAGGTACCTTCTGTATTTAGATTACCAAGTGAATTTGAAAGTTAATGGTGTACAAAAGTAGTTTTAAACATTCACTTAATTAAGTGGGGAAGGAGAAAGTTTCTTCAAGGAAATATTTTTCTCTTGAAAGATAAAGCTTGAGACTAAGAATGTGCTTAATTTTTAAGGCTAGACCTAATGCTATTTTATTTTTTTTTCAAATGGACTTTTTGTTTTTTCCAAACTAATAGAATTCCCATTAATCAGCTGCAACTGCCAACATTTTATGTTGTCAATTTCATAGGAGATCTTGTTTCAGGAAATTAACCTTTGTGACATCAAGTTATTAGTAAGCTTTATGTTATGGAATAAGCGTAAATTTCAAGGTTTAATCTTTTTCAAAATGCATCTGGATTTTATGGTTGCAAAAAATGAACTGAGCCAGTGTCCTCAAAATTATTGAACCACTTCTGTTCTTGCTGTGTCATCTATTGTTTTACTTTTAGAAAAATCAGCTTATAAAACCAAGTAACTTGGGCTGCCTGTCGGAAAGATTATAAATACTTATGAAATATTTGCGTGCTGGCCCAAGAGGAGGGTGACCTATGGAGTGATTATTTTCTGGATATCCCTGTCAGAGCATGTCTTGCTGTTTTGGTTCTACAGTCAATAGGCTCTGTTTTAAAGGTTTTACTTTGTGAGTCTGTCTCAACTGATTGTTATTTTTTTTTTTTTTTTAATTTTTTAATGCACTATAGAAACAAGACTTTGGGCTTTTTATTTCCCCACAGAAAATGTTGATTTTATTTTTGGGCCCGCAGCTTTTCCTCCAAAATGTGAAATATAAAATGATGTAGGAAGACAAAATTTGCACTTCTCATAAGGTTTTTTTTACAATCCTCTTTTATAGATAATAGTGGAGGTTTTAGAAATGTCTTGCTTGAATGTAAGAAATACTTTGTGCTTACGTGCTTCACTTTGTTAACTCTCTAATTTTCTTCCTTAGTGTTTCAAATTACTCTTGCTGTTTTTCAAGTGTAGTTTCAAGTGCTCACACACCAAGAGGGCAGTCTAATTGCAAAATTAGCCTTGTTCTGTGAATAAATTTGGCAAAATCCCCCCAAAACCCTTGATGCAAATGAATTTACAGTATGTTCTTTGTGAAGACAAAATTCAAGTGCATTGCAGCTATCTGTTGATAAGGAAAGAATAGACTCTGATTGAAAGAGGGTTAAACAATCGTGATTATTCCTCCTCTACTTGTCTTGAGCTGCCGTTCATGTGGTCAGAGGTGTCCCGCTATACACACTAAATTGAATTGAACTGAGCCCTTGTGGAATATTTCTTGGTATGCAAGAGTGAAGGAATGTGTGGTGAGTGCAAGCGAGTTATTAGTTTTTTGGCTTGATGTATGGCCACTGTACTACTTCTATGCTTGTTTTCAGCCAGTGGGAGTGTTCTCTGGTCCTGCTTGTAGTCTAACAGATGTAAAAATTATTTTTTTAAATGTACAGGCATTGTGCAGTTGCTGTGACAGCCTGACAACTTTGTTCTCTGTAACTAAAAGCTGTAGTAGATCTAAGTAGATTAGACTGTTTTGCCATAAAACTTGATTCAAAAAAACGTGGTTTTGTTCATCCTTGACTAGTTTTTAACAACTTCTGTGAGCTCTTAACAGTGTCAATAAACAGTGCGTATGTTAATGCTGTTGGAGGAGGTCTCAAAATCAGTATTTCAAGTGAAGGATGTGATAGACAAGTACAGGAAAACCAATCCTGGAGCAAAGTTCTTGGTAATTCTCTGCATCAGAGCTTAGTCTGTCTGCTGAAATATTGAACTAATGCTGCTCTTTTCATTTTAAAGTTTTCTGTCTGTTGCGACTGGGTATTCTCATCCGTACAAATGACTGCCCTCCCCCCATTTTCCAACCTACCTCATTACTTTGTGGCAAAACCGTAGGTTGCAGCATGGGGACAGCACTTCCAAGTGCCTGTCCCCGTTGGCCCAGAAGTCTTAATTAAGACGTGTCTGTGTGACTGTCGGAATGTTGGGAAGGGCAGATAAAGCTGCTGCACGAGCTCCCTGTGCCCTAATCTGCCGTGGGCTCTGTCGCTGGGCTCTGCCAAGAGCGGTGCTGGAAGAGCTGACCCACTGAAGCAGTTTTGCAGTTAAGGTTTGACTCTGAGCAGTGAGATCCAGTCTTGGGTTTCTCAAGAAATCCACATCAAATCTCATTTGTAAGTAAAGAGTAAATCGCTGAAATGAGCCTTTGCTGAGTTTAAATGCTGCTGTCAGTCGTGAGCGCTGGCATCGGCCCAGGGAAGCATACAGCTATTTTGTAATTAAAAAGTAATTAAAAAGAGATGGTTTGCCTTTGGGATCATTGCTGTTGTGACTTGTGTCCAAGAGCGTTGGAGGGATCCACAGAGACGACAGCCCTGGAGGAGATGTCTGGAGCTGTTCTTGAGCTCAGCTCCAGATGTGCAAGGATGGCACTTGCAGAACAGAACTGTGTTCCAGAGTGCCAGTTTTTAGCAAGCTGTAAACTCTGCTGATTTTAATCAGCTTTCAAAGCAAAACTGTGCTCTGATTGATGTGAATATAAAAAAACCAGAGCTATCCTGTTTTCTTTCTAACAAAATTTTCTGGAATTGCTTTGGAAAAATCATGTTTGTGAATTTTAAAGTTCTGTGTCTGAGTTGAGTTCAGGGCTGCATGTGGTCAGATAACACAGCTGTTCCATTATCGATGTCAGGCTGCCTGCAGAGCCAGTAAAATATATCCTCAAGTTCCATTACTTAGGAATAAAAACATTAAATAGCTTCTATGGTGTGGTTGCGTTGATTACTGTATCTCTTTCTAAGTAGATTAAAAGTGGTACATTATTTGTCTTTTATTCTTTATCCCCTGTTATCTGGTGATTTTGGCTTCAGCAGAGTTGGAGAACAGAATTGAAAATTAGATGCAAATATCTTGTCTCTGTTGTCATGAAATCGTGTTTGTTTAAGCTTATGAGAATTACTTGTGGTGCCCAGGCTGGTGGGATTTCTGTTCACATGTGACTTCTCATCTCTAAATCCTGTATATAACCAATACCAAACATTCCGGGAAACCTTATTGAAGGTGGAAAAGGAATAAGAAGTTGAAGCGAATAAAAGCATAAGAATATTGTATTTTTACAGAAGTCCCGGTAGATTTGAGAAGTTATTGCCTTATTTCCTGGTTAAGTAGTAAAGAGGCAGCGCTGAGTGGGAAACGCAGTGGTACAGCCTCTGCTGTGGAGCTGCCGAGCTTCTGGAGACAGACAACTCGTCTGGCAGAGCTGTGGGATGCCCGGGAGCGGCGCTGAGCGCTGGGTCTGCAGCTGCTGCAGCATCTGCAGCATCTGCAGCATCTGCAGCCTCTGCAGCCTCTGGTGTACGGCTTGAGCTTCGCTGCTTCTGCTTGCCCTGCCTGACGTTCACGTGGGATGAACTTCTACTGTCTTTGTATTGCATTATCTTAACAGTGCTAGTCAGGTTTTGGAATGATTTCTGAGAAAACATTAAAGTTCTCTGTGTAAGTCACAGAAAATGTTCCTGGTTTCACTTGTTGGATTTTTTTTTTTTTTTTTTTTTCTTTTTGGAAAGATGGTATGGGTGGTGTGTTTTGGTTGTTGTTTGTGGGTTTTTTGGCATATAAAACTTTCATATTGCATGATTCTTTTTTAGAAATAACTGCTGTCACTTTTTACATTTTTTTACAGGTCCCTCGTAGTTGTCCACTTCTGGGCACCATGGGCTCCTCAGTGTGCTCAGATGAACGAGGTTATGGCAGCACTAGCAAAGGAACACACGCAGGTTACGTTTGTGAAGGTGAGTCTGGGTGTTGAGCTTGTTTTAAACTGCAAAGAGCCATTAGTACAAAGTGTGAGCAAGGTATTACGAAACATGGGTGAAGTTGGTTTTGAAGTTCCTTTATGGCTTCACATTTAAGGATGTGAGTTGCAAGAGATACATCAAAAATCTGTGGGATGAAAGTTGTGTGTCCCTCTTCCCAAACTTGATATTGCAAGCTTAAATAATGCCTTCGTTTTATCAATTGTTTAAAGAAACAAACGAACAAAACAAACCAACGCAAAACGAAACAAACAAACCCAACAAAAATGAAACATACACACAAAAAAAACCCCAACCCAAACCAAACAAAAAACCCCCACGGTCAGTCTACTAAGATACACTGAAGGGTTTTTTGTGCTAGCTATTCCACCTAACAAATAGGTTTTTAAATTTCTCTGTGCCTGCAGTGTCTCAGTCTGTAAGTTCTGTACATTGCCATCTTTTTAAAGCATTATTTTTATCCCTGGATTTGCAATTAATTTGACAACACTGTTCTTTTCAAGTGTGCTGGAGATTTCATTTAGTCCCGTGATGTTATTGGTTGGCTAAATAGATCTCAGAACTCACAGAGATTTTCTGTCTGATGCTCAAGATGAACAGTAGTCTCCATGAAGTTTAAAGGAAGATAAGTCTGTGCCACGCTGTCTCTCATACAGTTGTGTAGTGCTGGATGGCATGAACACAAATGTAGTGCTGTATTTTTGTGAGGTCGTCTGCACATCCACGTGTGAGGACCAGTGTGGAGGGGAAAATGAATGCACTTCATCAGCGTGCTGTTCGTTTGAAACAACTTTCTCCTGTTAATGAGGCACTTCTGTGATGATGAGGGCAGGGAGTAATGGAGCAGCCAGCTGTGTGGGAGTATTTTAATTTGATTTCTTATGGCCTGTAGGTTTTGTGTGGTTTTTCTTTTATTTTTTTTATTCCTGTCTCAGTTGGCATTTCTCTCTGTAATACAGAAGGACAGAAGTATTTTAATGGTCGTATTTTATTACTTAGAGCTTCAAAAGACTAACTTTTAACATTTTGAAAATTCAAGATTTTAGAATTTATATAGAGTTGCTATATCTTTTAGTAGGCCCAAGGAAGTTTGAAAACTCTCAGTTGCCTCTTTATTGTTCATATTTATTTACTTATAACCTATTATTATTCAGCTTTGATTTATTTTTTAATAACAAGTTTCAGAAATGATCAAGTGTTGCAAAAAAGATAATGGCACCTCCTTCTGCCCACCCCCCTCACCCCGGTATTACTGGTGTACTTGTTTAGGGAAAATAAGCTACTGAAAGACTTAAGTGCCTTTTCTTGATGCTTTTTTTTGTTTGTTTTTTTGCAAGGGGATGTGCTCCTCCTGGAGGATGTATTTGATTCAAGTTCTTTGTGGGATTTTGGTCTGTATTCTGGAGTAGCCAGTCTGATTTTTAATTGGCAAGAACCTTTTGAAGTCTTTCTAAATGCAGTTTCTCACTTGAGGTGTTGTAGAGCCTAACTCTAAGATCCTTGGCCTGGTTAAAATGAAAGTCTGTCCATATCCAGAAATAGTTAGAAACAATGTTTTGGAAAGTTGTACCAATAAGAGCGAGTTACTGAAATATGGAATTAAATCTATTCTGTATGTGTGAACCTCACCAGAGTGGAACATAAGCATCCAAGTAAGCAGGAAATTTCACTGGAAAGGAAAATTAATATTTTAGGTAGAAGTCATTTAATCATTTGCCACTTGAAAGATAATAGATAATTTGAATCTCTTTACAGCTTTCAAATTGTAGGTTTAGTTTCTCAGTTGATCCTCTTGGAGCATTGATTTACAGAAGCAGAGGTGAAGCTTGGATTCAGTTGTGCCTTATTCTGCTGGGTTGCTGCTGTATTTAGTGGGTTCATTAAGAGCCTATATAGCTGGAGCAGATAAAAACGTGCTGTAATGTGAGACTATTCAGAGCTTCGCTACTTTTTGCTTAATGGCAAGAACAATCACAGTGTTTGCTGAAACAAGGATGGAGCTGCAGGAGCACACTGTTAAGTAACTCTCTTGATCCTTTTTCATTCACTGTATGGTTTGTGGAATAAGAATGTAAAAGGCTTTTTCTTCTGTACACTGGGTTGCAGGTTTCCATTTGAAACTTTTAGAGCTATTGCTACTTCTAAAACCGATAACTCTGCAGTTGTTTCAGAGCTGTTGTCTGAAACAGCTCTGTACTAGATGATCTGTCACTCAAGCTTATAGCCTATGCACAGAAACTCACGAATTTGAGTCAAGTAAAAGTTATATTTTCTTGGTAAATTACTATGTTATGTAATTTCAGGGTATGCGTTGGAACACTGAATAAAATTACAACCAATAATCTCAACAAGTCTGCCACTCAATACTCGGTAGCCTTGCAGGAGTTAAAAATAAAATTTACTAGACATCAGTAGCTTATTGAAGAAACACTCCTTTTTCTCTTCATAATTTGCAGAAGGCTGCAAATGTCAGTCGTGATGTACTGCCCCTCGAAATTAGTCAATAGAGCAAACAGCAAGAATTGCTGTGGGCAGAAAATAAGCACTGTAATCATGACATAACTGGGGTCAATGATTTATGGATTTCAATATAGTAGTAGCTGCATATGATTGAAAATTTACTAGGTCACTAGTGCACCAAAAATTTTATTTGCAGCCTCTGGGCATCTTTTGAAATGTGCAACAAAATAAAAACCTCTGAACCTGTTTTGACACTGTGTAGGCTCAGTGGATGACACGCCAACCCAGTGAGTCTCATTTAAATGCAAATGTGTCACAAACTTCGGCATCAAATCCCTTTAAAAGTATAAAATGCCTAGAAGAACGTTCTCTACAGGATTGACATCCACAGTCGAACTTTAAAGAAGATTATGAAAATAGTGTTTTTCTCCTTTTGTTTTGTTTCGTTCTTTTAGCTGGAAGCTGAAGCTGTACCTGAAGTATCTGAAAAATATGGAATTAGTTCTGTCCCAACATTCTTATTCTTTAAGGTAAGAGAAGATGGGTTTAAGAGAAAATGGATTCCATGGGGACTCTTAATATATGTACTTTTATAATACTGCTACCAGAGGAGCAGAACTTTAAGAACTTGGTCAGGGAATAAACACTTACGTATCTGATTTAAGTCTGTCCAATGGAACGTAAAAACGTAGACAGAAATGGCTCTTACACTTTATGTGTAATGTTTTAGAGCGTCCTTAATTGTTCCGGGATTTGTACTTAGTTTCTGTTTTAGTTGCTATACCTTGTATTGGGTCATAACGTTTTCAGTCATATTTCCTTGTGTAGCTGTAGTTCTACAACATGGCAAAAACCCAAGTAAATCGTCTTTTGGCAGAAATTACAAGTCTGTTTGGGTCACGTTTACCTGTGATAATAAAATTCAAAATATTTTCTTTAATAAATTCTTCTAATAGCAAATTTGCTAGTGTTAACAGTCGCCAGCCAACAGAATGGCTTGACTCTTGGCACTAAAGACTGGCCGGAAGATCAATACGCTAACCTGCCCCGCATCTGAAAATCTATACGTTATATGGCGGGTTTACTCTATTTTTTATTACAGTACAAATTCTGAATTTAGTCCTTTAACGTGAGCCTGTGTGTTGGCTTCCTTAGAATTCTCAGCAAGTTGACAGATTAGACGGTGCCCACGCCCCAGAGCTGAGCAAGAAGGTGCAGCGCCACGCGGCCAGCAGTTCTGCGCCCGCGGGCTCCAGCGACTCCGCCAAGGAGGATCTCAACGCGCGGCTCAAGAAGCTCATCAACGCGGCCCCTTGCATGCTGTTCATGAAGGGCTCTCCTAAAGAGCCTCGCTGCGGTGAGGACCTTCGCAAGTTCGGGTTCCGTGTGGCAGCGCTTGTTTTGGGCTTGTTGCAGATTTCCTTGGTTTTGGGGAGGTACATCCCGACAGTGTCTTTTACACTTATATGCAACTAGAGAATTGCTGTTCCCTCACTTATGTTTTGGAAATGGAATCGCAGAGATGAGGGGCTTTCTAAAGAATGTGTGTGTCCTCGAACTGGGATGCTTTTCCTGAGGTAGCTCAGTGTTTATTCATGACGTGTTCTGTACATTAGGTTACACATGTTGAAAATGTAAAATAGTCTGAGAGAACGTTTCAGCTTACTAATACCCAGGGTTCCTGTTGCCATGTGGAAAAAGAAAATAAAACTCTCTTAGGTGGTAAAATTGAAACACCAGCAGGATGTGTTTCTGCTACAGTGGAAATGTATTTCCTTAAACCCAGTGCTCTTAACCCTTGCTCACTGTTTAGAGTGCTTGGTTATTAGCTAACTTGAAGCGTTGATCTATATGCAAAGCACGTGAACTAACGTTAAAACCCCAAATGTTCAGTGCTGTGAAGCTGCCATCCTTCTGCTCCCACAGTCTCACAAAGTTGCGTTGCAGAACTGGTTTTGTCGGGGCTTCTGTGCAAGCTGCAGGAGGCGGACAGCAGAGTAACGCGGGTGTAGGATGGAGTTTGTTCAACTGAACAGTGCTTCTGGCAGCTCCTTTGCCTACAGCTCCCTCCTGTTCCAGTGTAGCACTGGAGGCATCATTTTGGCAATTAACAACGACATTGTTTTGGCAATTAACAACACAGTATGTTCCAGGTTGTCTCCTTTGAGTGTAATCTAGCCTGCCTTTGAAGTTTATCTTCAGTTGTCAGTCTGCTTCTAACCCACCAGTCCTTTTCCACTGATATCTTAGGGAAGTGGACATGAGCTGCTGGTTTCTGGCCTGTTTTTTCATATGTGCTTGTTCTCCAAGGACTGTATTCCATCTTGAAAAAAACAGGGACCAAAAAGCAGTGTGGAAAAACAACCGTCCCTTATCTCCAGAGCTTCACTTGAAGTGGGAAGACAGAAAATGTCGTGTTCTGGGCATGGTGGCAATAAGATATTAAATTCTAAAACTGAGGGGATGGAAAGGCAATTGGGAAAAAGGTCACATTGACTTCTTTATGAGTACATTTGGGGTGTCTGCATTTTAGATTGTTCAGATACGCGTGCTTTGAGTTTAACTGCGTTGCATGCTCAGGTGGTGCTACTGTTAGTGACCCGGCTGTGCTTGCGCCCTGAGGTGTTTGGCACAAAGAAAAAAAAACGCACGAAACCCACAAACCAAAAAAGATGTTGAGGTGTGGAGTTTAAGGATAGTTAGGTATTTCATCATAAACGCAATATGGAAAGCAACTGTATATAACACAGGTTCATTTGCATGTCTCAATATGATAAAGTAGATATTTCTTGAAGCAACACACGAAATCATCTGAACTTAGAGCACTTAATTGTGCAGTTAAATACTGTGCTGGATTTAGGCAGCTGTGATAGTTTCTGGCAGTAGTTGGGCGATGTTAGTAACTCAGGTCCTTTGAACTTCCTGGGCTAGACAAAATCTTTTTCAAGGTGAAGGTCATTTAAAGTTTTGTCAAAGATGATATGGATCTGTTATAACAGTAGTAGAAGTAATAAAAATAGAATTAAATAAAAAGAGCCGTGCCTTTTTAAAGGTGCAGGTTATTTTTGAATCGTATCTATTTTGATACGAATAGTAGACTTGCCCTGGAGTCTGTAGTGCGTTGGCAAGCAGAGGGAACCCTGTCCAGCGGTGGAATTTGGGGTCTTTTTGTGGTTGTGATTTGTTCAGTGAACAGCCAGCTGAGCCTGGTGTAAGGTCGGGTTTGTCCCCTCGGCCCTGTGTTTACTGGCAGCTCTGGGTGGTTGCTATGAATGTTGTATTATTTCGGTGGATTCCTTTGGACTGTGGGTAGTATTCGTTTATTTGCTTCGTCAATACCGTAATTTATTCAGGGTGTTTTTCTTGGTGTAGAATCTGGAGCGATGTTCACGGTCATCTAGATAACTGCTTAAAACATTTTGTTAGCAGTTTAGTTATTCCTTGTAATGCACATATGGCATTTCTTCAGAAATTCAACCAAAATCTCTTGTTATGAAAGTAAAGCTGTTCTGGCACTTGATCCCTAAGCATAATACTTGCAGACTGCGACCATAACCCTTCAGAAGGAAACACAACCAATCAATCTCTCTAGTTTGCATGTAATTGCCTACAGCTAAAATAAAGCTTTTTTTCCCCCCAGTTCCTTACAGTAGAACTGAGTTAATATATTGGCGATGGAGTAACCATCAGCAATCAGCCTTCAGCTGTTTGCTAATGAACTCCCAGATGGATGAAAAATTTCGGAATCTGTGTTTTACTTGGGGCTGTACATGAACTAAACACTTCAGTTGTAGAAAGAAAAGCAACTTAGATGCTATACATATAAATACTGCTGCTTCAAATCTCAATAAATTGCACATCATGAAAACTGCAGAAAGCTGTACTAAAAATCCATATTTCAAAAACTAATAGGTGGGTCTTACAAGCTGAAATCAAAGGTTATTCTTCTATGGCGCTTACATTCTTTTTCCCATTTAAACCTGCTTTTTTATTCCTTTATTAAAGCCTTTAAGCTTTGTCTTTTTTTTTTTTCCTTATATTTGTGTAGATGTTTTTGTTTGTCTGCACAGCATTTGCTGGGATTCTTTGAGGGAACTGGTAGGATTGCAGAGAGCATTTGAATCCAAACCGGAATGAGTTGGCAAAGATAGAAAACACACATTATTATCACATTGATTTATGGAAAAATTCTCATGGATCCTTTTTGTTGTTGAGGAGGCTTCTACTCACTTAGAAGAGATGTGCATGAAAGCAACAATGGCAGGTGTTGAAATATTTTCAGATAAAGATAGTGGATTAGGAATGAAGCAAAATTCCAAAATCTTTTGCAATGTACTTAGCATTTTCCCCTGATTAGCATAATTATCATAGCAGAGCCAATCGGCTGTGGGGGAACAGTGGAGTTGCAAGTTGGGATTTGATGGTCAGCGCTAAAGGTGGAGCTGCTGGGCCCCGTGTGTAACGTGCTCAGACCTCTGCTCATCCCTTTGCTTCCTGAGTGTCTGCCACAGAACACCCGGGAGCGGCGGCTGCTCTGGAGGGCCCTCTGTGCCTCTGCGTCGCTCTTAAGGGGATGAAGGTGATTTGGAACATCAGCCTGAGGTTTCTGTTCAGGGTACTCCAGAAAGAATGCACTTGTTGAGATAAAGCCGAGGTGTGAGGCGGGGGGGATGTGTTTTCTTGTTTAATGTGATTGTGAAGAGTTTCTGTAGAGACCAATGTTTAAAAAAAAAATCTGTCATCTTTAAAAAAAAAACAAAAACAAATCAATTTAATGTTCCCCTTTAATGAGAATGGTAAATTTAAAACAGAGATGTATTGGTATTGTTAGTGAAATTTTGTGTGGGTTTCCCTGTAGTGTAAGAATTAGATGATTATAGACTGTAGATTCTATAATATTAACATTTTTGTGCATAGAACTTTCTTAAAATAATGAGATGATTTTCTTAGGAAAAAGATGCGTAGCTACAGAAGGGAGAAACGTTTTTGCGAAGGTCGGCCACACACTAAACTTACAAAACCTGGGTGTTTACATTGGAGTATTCAGTGCTTAATATCCTGCTGAGATAGGTTTGTCAGAGTAGGGCATCATGAAGGTCTGACATAAAGGAAAGCAAACCATCCTCTGAAAAGTGACAAGGGCAGTAAAATAATATTAAGTACTTATGGGAATGCATTTAACTTTGCTTTAATTGTGTGTTGCAATGGCAGAAACACGTATACGAAGGTTATGTACTGTGTAGCTCTCCACACAGAGAAGCACCAGCCTTACCAAGCTGTCCGTGGACTTGGGTTTTGTAATGCCAGTACTAAAGATGGTTTTTGCCCTTTTATAATATTTGAGGATATTGATAGAGCAAAGAACAACATGCTAGAGCTGTTTTGAACTTACTGTCTAGAAGAATTACATTGTCTAAATGATAAGGTTTAGTACATACATGGGAATGCTTTGTTTAAAATTATATGTAATGCCTCTTTTTGTGTCTGCAGGTTTCAGCAAACAAATCGTGGAGATACTGAACAAACACGGTATTTCATTTAGCAGTTTTGACATTTTTTCTGATGAAGAAGTTCGTCAGGGGCTGAAAACGTATTCGAATTGGCCAACTTACCCGCAGTTGTACGTGGCTGGAGAGCTTATAGGTGGACTGGATATTGTGAAGGTTAGAAATTGAGACATTCTTAATCTTGTTAGTTGTCACAGGCGTGTTTTTCTTCCTTTTTACATCTGATTTTTCTTCTCCATCTCCTTAGGAACTTGAGGCATCTGGAGAACTGGCCGCGGTCTGTCCGAAGGCGCAGAAGCTGGAGGACAGGTGTGATGTGTTGTGTTAGCATCTGAGGCTTCCTGTGTGTTCATTTATATAGGGGGATCCTGTTCTTTGACTTTATCAGAAATGCATCAAGATTTTCCTTAACTACAGAACTCCTGCAATTGCTTGTTATGTTCCATTTTCTATACAGTTAAGCACCACTTAATATAAAGCTACGCTGTTCCAATAGGCTTTACTTATTATATTTGTAGTTTGAATATTTTTAATTATAACAGGAATATATAGATTTCTACTTGTCTCTCTTTAAAGAATTTATTCTTTAAAGATAACAGGGAAGGTTGTCTGTGAAGCATTAGCAGTTTTTGTTAGCTTTATTTGGCAAAAACTTCGTAACTATGATGTCGCTGGAGAAAATACCAAGGTTTTTCTCCTCATTTTTCTCGATTACTCGTGTCCTTCCGTTCCTGTTTCCTCTCCTGTTTCCTCTCATATTCGCTGCAGCAGTAGCCGGTGTGTTGCTTCCTGAATCAGGTGTAATATGTAGAAACCAATTTGTCCTCCTTTAACCTCCCAGTTGAAGATCCTCTCATCTGAAGTTCTGACGTGCCCCAGGCAGCCGAGCTCCAGATGCCTGACAAGCCATTCTGCTGGAGAACTTGCTGCTAGATGTGCCGTTTTTTCCTAGTTTTTAAGTGAATAGTGCCATGAAGACATGCGAAGCGGGGCTGGTTTACCAAGAAGGTGGCCCGTACCTTGAAGGCAAATATTAATATGTTAGCGTAGATCCCTTCTGGCTGGCTGAGCAAGTTTTACTGTGCTCTAGATGTGGCTGGTTCAGGTTCTTTTGCCTTCTCAGCACAGTGGAGAAATAATTCAATGCAAGCCATTTCAATATGGTGATAAAGTTCTTACTTTTACACTTGTGTATTTATTTATTCCTTCTTAATTTGTTCTGTGGCTGAGGTTTACCTTTTGTTACTCTAGTAGGGTAATTTGTAAATTGTTTCATCAAGGCCACAAAAAATAACCACTACCTTTTGCAGTTCGAGGTTGAATTATAGGTGAAGATGAGATTGTCTCAGCATGGCCTTTTAAAAACGTATTTTAGAATATGTCTCTTCCTTCCTTTTTGCAAACTTGCATAGGCTGCAACTTTATTGAATTTATGCATAGTTTTTCGCTTTGCTTCATCTTTTTGGGGAAAAGAAGGTAATGAGAAATGTCCTCTGCTTACCTGGTGTGTTTTAATAGACTAAAATTGTTGGTATAGCTAAATGTCTGCCTGAACAGCATCTGCAACAGCAGCATCTTTTAAACAAATGCAGGAAGCTTTTGTCAATCGTATCCGATTTTGTTGTAGAAGTGGCCTGAAGGCAAACTGGCTAAAAATGCACCAGACAAGTCACAAGTGGCATCTGATTGCCTGCTTTGTCCTTCAGCTTCTAGTAGGTGTGTGTTTCTTTCTTAGCTGAGGTCTGTGTCCTGTTTGCTGGTGACAGCTGGGCAGTTCTTTTTCCATGGCGCAGCTCAGTTTTAATTTGTGGCTAACCTCTTACTGAGCTGCTGAGCAACTGCCGTCTCTTTCAAACTGCCTTCAGTCTACCCGTCACTCGTAAGAGGTAGTTATTCGAACGTGTTAAGACTTGATAAAATTAAGGAATATCAGTAGTAGAATCCGTTTGATGCTAAATTATGTTCCTTTACTCAATGTCTGATCCACTCCCATCAATTAACCGCATGTTCTTCACTTGAAAATACCCTTGAAATGGACTCTGGAAACCAGCAGTCGGATCTGGCAGCTGGGGAAGCAGCTCCGGTTCCTGCAGCTCATCCCAGCTGGGGCTGCTGGTTTTGCTCCTGCTTTTTAACCCGGAGACCACTTGGTTGGAAAAATCAGTTTGAGATTTACATGTGCAAGGGCTGTAGGTCACCAGTCAAACTTCATTTAATTTTATTTTGCAAACACCGTGGGCTCTCCAGTCTAGAGTGTTTTGCATTGTGCAAGTCAGGCAAAGTAGCTTTTTACAGCAAATGGTGACCTGTTGTGCATTTTATGGCGGGTGGTTTGTCCTTAGCAGGAAACGGTTGTCCAGGAGTCTCTGCTGACTTTTTCTGTGGGTTGTGCAGAAACCCTTTCCTAAGAGGAGCAGGAAAAGAGGGGAGTGTGTGAGGGCTGCGCGGGCAGAGCGGAGCAGACAGGGCGCAATGGGGAAACCAGAGCGATTCCTCAGTTCCGGTAGTGGTTAATCCATGGATCTCATGGCTGATGGACAATTCATGTGGCTCTTGCTCTGCAGGAGGCATTCTTGCATGGAGAATGGGAAATTCTGAGTATTATATGCACTACGTGCAAAAGCAGTATGTAATTCAATAGAGACATTATAGTTATAATATCCTAAAATGATGTTTCCCTTAAGCTTACTGCTGCTTGATACTTAGAGGTCAATCTAGAAAAGTAAATTGTTGCTCTAAAAATATCAGGATAGTTCATATTCATTCACTGGAGTTACTGTAAGCAACTCTAATGAAAAGTTGCTTATAATGATGCATTAAATGCATTTGGTAAAGCTGTAAGATACTGTCTCCCGCTTTTTGTTTTTCTGTTGAAACAAAGCTCAGGATAATAACCAAGCTGATTTTTTATGTCTTTATTTCTCGTGTCTTCTGTAGGCTTAAAAACTTGATAAACAAAGCTCCTGTGATGCTTTTTATGAAGGGAAGCAAACAGGTAAGATTAAGTTATATTTAATTAAATTATATGACATTGTAGTTAAACTTTTTTTTTTAAAACAGTGACAATTACCTTCCTTTCCTTGCTTAGTGAAAGTTAATGGTGCTGGGAAGTTAGTTATTTGTCTGTTTATTTGGTGCTTCTCTAAGCCATAGGAGAGCAGTCCTTATTTTACCTGATAGAAGGATATTGCTACAATTCTGATAGCTGTGTTACAGTAAAATCAAGGAATTTGGTGCCCTGCAGTGATGTCTGTCAGTATGGGAACGAATGGAAGAACTGTGCATGTCCTTTTGGTCTTAGTTATTGATTGTCTTTGCAGATAATGGATCTCCCTCTGATTTTCTGAGTGTTTGCCCTGGTGTCTGTCCTACTTGAGGTGTACAACTTGACTGTTGGCCCAAACGTTCTCTCTGGACACATGTTTCTTGAAATTTCCTTCTGTTGGCCTAATGGGATTGGCTGCCATGTCCTTTTGAATTTCTCTGACTTTGTGTTTTCACAACTGCGTCTTGGAAAGCTGCTAGGTGTTTTTTCAGGCTAAAGTATAATGCCATGTACCATAAATGATCCACTCTTTTCTCACATGTGTGGAATGGTCTCTGCCTGATGTCTTTAAGCTGCACTTAATTATCTCGCTCACTGAAATAAAGATCGTGACTGAAGACGGACAACTGCTAACGGGATTAAAATAATACCAACTGACTGTAAAGCAAAAGGTCAGACTGTTGCTTTGTGTTGCGTTTTCAAAGTCAGCAGGGGATAAATTGTTCCCTTTTGAACAGCAAGGCACTGCGGTTCTTCCCGTCAAAATCACTTGAACAGCACCCAGCTGCTCAGAGGCTTTTCCCTGGCGGGCTGTACCCTGCGCAGCGGTTGCACTGAGTCGGTGCATGGGAGGCGTCCTTCACATGGTATTTAATTGTAAGGGATACGGAGACAGGGGACTGAACTTGTTCGTGTGACTTGTCTTTCCATTTCGTTTCCTCATTTGTTCCCTGAGCCTTCTCTGTGTATTAACAACAGTCGCTTTAAGACATGATAGCCTGTTTTACTGGGGCATTTTGTAGCCACTGGAACCCTGTGGGTGATGCTGACTCACTGGAACGGTGGGGATGAGCTCCTTGGGCTCAGGTCTTCCAAACCAATGCATTTCTGTGCATTGATTGAAGAAAGCAACAGTTTGGGCAAGATGCTTAACACATTTTGTTTTTGCTGGAGCTACTGGTGGAGTGAAATTGCCAAGAAGAAGGGATAGTCTGGCTTAAAAATTCAGTATCTAAAGAATTACGAGTGTTCTGTGTCCTTATACTGTCAATATGAAGAGTTTGCAGTAGATCCTTTCACTTATTAATTGCAGTTGAGAGTTGCTGTACATGTGACGTATATATCAGTTGACCTATAGGTTGTGACTCTTTCCAGAATAGGAAGTAAAGGATATCGTGTCTCAAAATAAACCACATCTGTTTTACAAATGCATATAAGGCGTTTATACCCATCCTGCCTATAGCTTTGGCATTTTGGACGTTCAGAAAATAATCAAGCCTAGTGTTGCCAAACCTGGAAAACTGATTCACCTTGTGTATCCTTTCACATCACAGCTGAGAAAAGTGTTTCATATTCTTGAAGTTTTTGTGTATGCCAGCAGGGTATATAAAGAGACATCTAGTACTGTTTAAAGCTCAAAGTATATAAAGAAGAATGAAAAAGGAATTGGCAGTATTGCTCATCCAGTGGGGTCATCACTAGGGGTAAATTGGTAATAGCTTTAGTGTAGCTTGAGGAGCTGGAATTTTGTGGATTAAATATAGTAAATGTTTTACTATATGTGTGTTTTGCATTCTAGATGGCAAGATGTGGATTCAGCAGGCAAATTATAGAAATCATGAACAATACTGGGTACGTAAGTGGGGGGTTTTTATTTAATTTGGGAAACCACTTCTGTTTTTAAAATACATTTTATAAATAAAGTGTTTGGCAAATACTAGTGGAAGACTTCCCAAAAAATCACATTCTTTGTTCAAGAGTATTTTTAAGTATCTTCATATGAAAGCCCTTGGTGTAAATCACCACTCCACTCTTTGGATACCAAGTCAAATGTGCCGTGTCGGATGTTCCGCTACTTTAGCAGCCTCGTGGCGATTGTCTTGCTCGGATTGAAGAGTTTATTGCAACAGTGAATTTTTTTGTTTTTTGCTTTTAATATTGGCATAAAAGAAGTCCTGCTATTCTGATAAGCAACTCATCCTAGAGAGGTCCCTCTTATCTGCTTCTCCCGTTACCATTCTGCTTCTCCCGTGTACCATTATGAACTTTGTTACCCAGCCTCGGTTTCCCTCCTCAGAGCCCTTGTCTGCAGTGAGGGAGGAGTCACCTCCCTCGGACCAACTCGTTTCGTTTGTGCTGCTCGTTAAAGGTGTAGCAGCTGTCTTGATTACTGGATGTTAGAGTGGGCTTTGGGAGATAACCATGTATCAATATACAGCTTGGAAATCAGCAGCAGGTACTCAAATCGCTGTTCCTTGTCGCTGGCCCCAGGCCACGTGCAGGAATCCACGTGCTGGTTATTGGAGAGCACCAGTTCTTGGAACAGCAGAATTGCGAACCAAAACTCATTTATGAATCAACCAGGAGTCTAATTGACACAGGCATTTTATTTTTGTGGGTTTTCACACAAGTAGTATATGGAGATGGTGAAGTAGCTGCCGCTGGTTGACTCCTTAATAAAAACCTCCAAAGTATGTGTGTATCTTTTTTTTTTTCCTAAGCTAATAGTGAACGGCGTTACTTTGAACTCATTCTGGCCTATTAGGGCTGAAGCTACATGGCTTGATTTTTTAAAATTTTTTTTTTTACTGTGTTGTGCTCATCTGTGTATTGTAAAAAGTTTCTCATGAAACTAGACATCTTTTCCATTATAGTTCTTGGCACGTGAGGCGTTGAGTTTTTCCTCCAATCCCCTGTTAATTTGGAGTGCTTTGGAAGCTAGCTCATAAACATACCCTTTTTGAATTTTGGAGGGTCTTATGTTGCAAAACTCCACAGAAGATGATTTTGTTCTTTGTTTTTCTGTTCTCTTTTTTCTAGTGTTGATTACGAGACATTTGACATACTGGAAGATGAAGAGGTAATTATGTTTCTCCGTCAGTGAGGATTTAACTGTTGCTTTTACTAAAGTTGAAGTTCACATTTAAGATTATCTTTTTTAGGTGCGACAAGGATTAAAAACCTATTCAAACTGGCCAACGTATCCTCAGTTATATGTGAAAGGTGAACTCGTTGGAGGGCTGGATATTGTAAAGGTAGGAGTGGGGGAGTCTTGTTTGAGATGAAAATTGACTGTTTGTTTAAAACTGTAGAAATGTTTTCTGCCCACAACACACAGAAATTCCTGCGTGCTGGCACTAGATCGTGAAACCGAGCGACTTGGTTGCTTTTACTGTGACTTCTATGAGCTCAAGGTACAGTTGAAAGGGGCTCTAAATCTCGAGCAGTCTCATCTGCCACGATTTAGCAGTGAAATGTATTTTCCTGACAGCAGTCAGTTACTGTTACTGTACAGCCCATTTTTAGCCTGTGGGCGCGTTTTTACAGGTTTCTCTTTCTAGTTTTACTACTGACATTGCTTTTCTCAAATAAGGTGGGCGAGACATTTTTTTCCTAGCGAGCAGTCTCATTCCTGGAAGAAAGTGAGGTTTATTGTAGTTGTTTGAACAGACCCTGAAGCAACAAAAATAGATCTGCATCTGTTACTGTGGGTTTTGATTTTTGTAACAGAGCAGGCACAGTGTTCCAAGCCCCAAATACTCCCGAGCCCATTCTTGTCTGAATGTTTTATAGCCAATTCCTCAGACATGGTAACTCCTGGGAAGCTACAATCAATAAATCTCATTTGGTTCTAAAAATCCTGGTATTACTTAAATTATATAGATTACTTTAATTGTATTTATTTAACAAGTGTGTGGGTTATTTCAATGATCAGAGAGTATAGTCTTGGGCATTGTGCAGATGCTGCAAAATACTTGTCTCGCTGGTACTTAAATACGATTTGTCTGTTTGCGTTGTTGGACTGTGTTCAGTTCACACTAACTTGCAGGAGTGGATGAATTGTCAGTATTCTTAAATGCATTCTATAATATAGCATAATATGAAATACAATTGAGACAGTTATTTCTCTTGAGATGTGGGGGAAGAACATATACTCCACAACACAGGATTTTAAAACCATTTCCTGGTGTTATCTATCTCTTTAGTATGTTTACAGCTCTATAATTTGAGTGTAAATCATGAAGATAATATGGGCAAGCATTTCTTATTTAGGGCTGTCTCTTGTTTAGGACTCTTACAAATCGCTTACTGTGTTGTTTCTTTTAATGTGTGGTAGGAACAAAATCTATCAATGAATGGTCATTTTTTTCATTTTGTAGGAGGCATTTTGGATGTTGTAAAATTTTGTATATGCCTAAAATCTATCTTGAATTCCATCTAGAAGGAGATATACCAGGGGATTTACCTGATGAAGTTGATAACAACCAATTCTTTTGAAGGTGTATCTGTTCACTGAATGGGTTTCCTCTCCTACTAAATAGACACAAAATAGAATAGCAATACAACATTATGAACTTCAGTGTCTTGGTCAAGAGGGACCTCTAGTGAATCGTTAGTGCATTCACTTCTGTGCATTCCTTTAGTAGCCAGTGTGTTATTCCATTGCTCGTGAGCTGTCCCTACAGCATCATCACACAAAATGTACACAGAGAGTAACTGCTGTGTGTATTTCTTTACAGGAACTAAAGGAAAGTGGTGAATTGTTGCCTGTTCTGAAGGGAGAAAATTAATGGAGGAGGACGTCAATGGGAACAGAAATACTTGGAACAGTTATTCATGTATAGATTATATTGGAGCAATATACAACTTAGCCTTGTGGAACCGGTGGGGAGTAAATGAAGACAGCTCATGTACTTCATGTATTTCACAAGACCATGTTACGTATGAAAATGTTTCCACTGAAGATACAAAAATGTCAAGATCTTCAAATTCGATTAAAATATAATGCTGAAGAACTTTGGTTTGTTATTATACCCTTTCTGTGTGTTCATTGCATCAAGATGTTTAAGAATTGAGTAATGACACATTGAGTAATACTGCATAGGACTAAATTGCATCTTTTTTGGGGCTCAGCTCTCATTAAGAGAATATTAATGGCTGTACCTCTGTGGGATGGAGCATCATAATTTTCTGTCCCTGTTAATAATTGTTTTTGTGTCTAGTGAGCGAGAAAAATCCTATTGAATCCTTAATCCAGTGTACCATTATGAACTTGTTATTAATGAGTTTCAGCTGTGTGCTCTGCATCTTCATTACCTAAGTAGGTACAGTAATTGTTAATTTTGGGTGTTTAACCTGTTTTATCGTAGCTTTTTGGACGTATTTAAATGACGGTAGAAATGAGCCAATAAACGCAGCGGTTAGGCCGGTCCTTGGGTGTATCGTCAGTGCTCCTGCTGGTAGGTGGCAAGGTTTAGTTTCTGGGCTGAGACTTGGGCAGTTTAAATCATTGTGTTCGTACAGGAATCCTCCACTTCTGTGTTCAAAGGATTGAATTTGGTTTTAATCCTTCTTTTCATCCCTGTAATGCTCTGAAGGAGGATGGGCTCTGGTGACAGGCTGTGTCAGCTCCAGCACAGGTGTGTCTGCAGGAACGTGCAGGAGGGAGCTTCTCTGCCAGAGAAACGTTTTTGGCTTTTAGCATCTGTGCTGAGACTAACGTGGTCTGTTTCTTTTGGAAGGTGTTCTTGTGCCTGTGAAATACTGAAATATTTCTGGTTAATTATGAATAGACTGCTGTATGTGACCGCGGTATCAGGCGCTGCTGGCTGTGAGCTGTGCCGTGCTGGTTTGAGCTGTGCCATGCTGGTGTGAGCTGTGCCATGCTGGTTTGAGCTCGGAAGTGATTTTGGCAGCAAGTTTAGGGCTTTGTTGCTTAGATTTTAGAGATAATCGAAGCTTACTGGGGCCTGGAGCAAGACTCTGACTGGATTTGGTCCCAGGCTGGCGAAGGTTACTGCGGAGAGGAAGGTGCTTGTATGTGTTACAGAATTCTTAAAGTGACTGATGTTTAATTCAAATATCAATTTTCTGGGAATAATTTTGGTAATTACTATAGAATAGTATCTGTTATAACTTTAAGACAAATTTTAATCGCTATTAAAACAAGCTTTAATTAATCTCTTAAAGTGAATTGCAGGTGCATCCAGGCAGCTGTCAGCAGTCGCTGTAACCTACTTCATTTCATTTAAATAAGAAAAACCAAAAAGTAACATCCCTGTGGTCAAATTAGGAGTTAGAAGCTTTAATTAAAACAAGACTAAATACAAAATGGTATTTCTTATGCAATAGGTTTCCTTCAAGATTCAGTGTCATGGAATTTAACTACTTGAGGTTTGTGGAGTCCTGCTAATGTATTTGTAGAAATGCAAGAGGCCCCAGTGAATAACAGTTGTTTCTCTGACAGTTTATATTTTTATATTCCATATACTGAGAGATTTATATATACACACACATATTCCATATACTCTTGTGCTCCATATACTCTGCTACACTTACACCGCTGTGGAATTTATTTTTCAAGTGAGACCCCTGGGCTGCTCTTTGTGTTTTGTGACTGTTCTGTAACTTTTTGTGGTGCTCAACTGAGGGTCTCCAGCTCCAGTAATTAGCACTGTTTGGTATATTTGGTACAAATTCTGTCAGAATTCATTGCAAACCCACTGTGTGTGAGTTAAAAGGGCACTGTGGTGTTTCTGTGGGCAGAACCAGACTTTTCTGGGAACAAGCACTTTTAAAAGTGCTGGATTTGGAGTGTCTGGGGAACACTCCCGTGGGGACCGTGGTGGGGGGACCCATCCAGATCGGGGTATTTAATGCAACAACTGGAGCATCACTCCAGCAGTTTGATGGTGTGAATGTCACATCCGAATGGTGCTGCTGGAGCGATTTTGGAAGCGGCGCCTCGTGCGCAGGGCCAGCCCGGTGCCCGCGGAGCCGCTGCCAGCGCAGCCCTGGGCCCGCGGGGCCTTGGGGAGCCCAGCTTGTGCCTCGGGGGCTGTGGCAGTGTGTGGGCAGAGCTGCGGCTCCGTGCAGCACGAGGAGCCTGCGATCCCGCCGGGGAGGGAGGCGGGATATCTGCGTAAAACACGCTTGGGAATTACTTCAGCTGCATGGCCAAACCATGAAGTGAAGGTGGCCGGGCAGCGTGGGCAGGGGTAGCACCTTCCACAGCACCGCCGTGCCTCCGCCTCTAGAGCAGGCTGCTGCGCCTGGGCCCAGGGTTTGGCTTTAGATGGAACGGAAGAGACTGGTTTTTATGAGCAG